>JAQHUG010000152.1:797013-808373 GCA_028555095.1 Dicrostonyx torquatus
GCAACCAGCCACTTCACACACTGTACGAACAGCTGCCTGCCAGTCAGTGAAGCCACATCTCCCTGTGACGGGAATGTGTAAAATAAATCGCCTGGCAGGAGGTGGCTGAAACAGGCGAGAACAAGTTTCGCTGGATGCAGAATCCTGTGGAGGAAAAAACTCTGTCTGTTGATTGCCCTTAAGTGTGATGACGGTCACCCCTGGGCTTACACTGGTTGGACAAGGCAGACTGCCTGCTGTCATCAAAACCTGAGAGAACACCTTCCTCCCACCATTGATAGGTCTGCGGTAATTCCAGAAGCAGAACTCTCCAGGCAAAGACACCAGAGTCAGAGTCTTGGGGCTGTGAGGGCTGTGGACAGGATCGGTTCCTGTCACAGCACCTGCAGAGATCATGCATCCCACTTAGCCAGTTTGTTACGGTGTTTCATGCCAGGTGACCATCAGGTGACTGCTACTGTGGTCAAGGAGCTGCCCACCCATTGGCTCTACCATTGCACATATGTCCAGCTGTCACCCCATCAGAATGAGGTTGATCCCAGACACAAGCAACTCAGTAATGGTGGCTAAAAACAGGTCCTTGAGCACTTAATGACATTTGATGGGGATGCGTGGCCTAGTGGAAAGAACTTCTGAAACAGGAATGCTGATTTGGGGCCAAATGCATCTGCATGATGCTTGATGGTGTTGTTGCCTCTCATGACATCATCACAGTACCCAGCAGGACCTCTGTGTCCCCAACATTATGCAAAGCAAACAGTGGGATTGAATGTTTAAATAAGACGTCCTGTAACTAATGAAGAGCCATTGATGATTGAGGGCTGCAGAGTGACGGAGAGTCAGTTTCCTCCAGGGATGTTGTCCCAAAGGGACCGTCCATGCCTACTAGATGGTTCCACACCCATGCAACACAGGCAGCACTGTGTGGACTAGGTGGGTTTTAAAAATGAGCAGGTAGAGTTAGGAGGGAAAAGTGATGAGGGAATGGGGGAACAGGTGAAGGAAGGAGAATGGGATGGATTTGATCAAACATGTTATATGCATGTGTGAAATTATCAAACAATTAGAAATTAATAAACACAAAGGATAAAGAAAGAAGAAATGTGAAATGTGAAGAAAACCACAGGACACTGGAGAGCTGGAGGCTGGGAGACAATTAGCTGGACCAGGAGAAGGGAGTGTGACAGACTCCACACACAAGTGAGCTGGCAGCCCTAACTAATTAGCAACAATTAATTTTATGGTAGCAGCAAGAACACATGTATTATGTTCTATAAACGCTTAATAGATGTCACGATAAATCACTCTTGTCTCTCCCTGGAAGCTCAGCTTGCAAGCAGGAGGACTCTGAATCTTCTGGAATTAAGAAAAGAGATCAGTGAAGACTCAATTCTTGTTATTAAAGAAATACCCTCCATTCCTCTCGTCACTTGGACAACTGCTAATCTCCATTGCTCTACATCACATCCAGGTGCGCCTTGGACTGTGTTTCATAAAGGAAGGTCACAGAGGATCTGCCCCCGGAAGGCTCAGGGTCTATTGCAGCACTCTGAATCTGGTTATTGTGTATCTGGAACGAGCTCCTAGGCTGAGATAGCAGACAGCTCCTTTCACATTTACCTCCTCCTATCAACCAGTAGTGCCTGTGTAGGACATCTTGGAATTTAGTGATTGGGGATTGATTGATGATGTCTGCTGGGCACTGGGATGAAGGACACTATTGTTCATGGGTTTATCACCATGGCTATTTTTTTCTGCTGATCAGGCCTCTTCTGTCCCTGGGCAGCATCTTTGTTCTCTTCTGAGGAGAGCCCACATGAAGCTCAGCCATGTCCTGTGGGCCCCATCTTGGAATCACTCCAGCTCCTTTCACACTTCCCAGGTTTTCAGCAAGATGGCACTTTTCTGAGGTGAGTCACTGTGACTAGGGTTAGCTGTGTGCTCAGCCCTTCGCTTTGCCCCTACCCACCAGTTAGACCAGTAGTCATTGGGATGAAGATAGACCTGGTCACAACATTGACTGTACTCTCAAGACATTTCAAATAACAAACTCAGGCCTAGTGACTTTCTGAGGTCAGTTTCTGGGCCCGCTCATCCTTCACCTCCTTGCATTAGCTCATGGACACTCCATCCTGCTGCTACGAATCCAGTCACTTCCTTCACTACCACATCTGCCCTTACTTAGCAGGGCGTGTCTCCACTAATCAGGAATAAACACAATGCCAATTAAAAATACATACATGCCAAGTGTTCTACTAATCATTCACGAAACTAACCACCATGAGTACGCAATATCAATACAGTGGAGAGGATAGACTTAACCCAGCTTTCCCCACTACATACAGAAACTCAGTCTGCAGTATCCGTTGTCTGCATTGGTAAGATGGAGAGGTGGAAAGAGAAAACTGATTGGTTGGATGCCCAGGATGCATAGCAGATAGTCCCCTGGTTTCTTCTCTGTCCCAGAAGCTGAAGAAGCAAGAAACTTAAGATACAATGAGAATAGATTCACCTTCAGCACAAGACTGACTTGTTCTCCCAAAGTCACAGCAAAAGGGTGGCCTATCAAAGCAGGAAACTTTCAGCAGTAATTCTCTGCTAAGCTAGCATCCTAGAAAAATCAGGTCTCCATAACCCTGCAGGTGAGAGCTAGACAGGATGCCTAGACTTCTATGCTCAGGACATAACAAGGAAAGCAGCTCTGGTTCCAAGTGGTCAGAGAACATCAAGAGAGAAAGCCAATGGCAAGGGGCTCAGCTACGATTCCTGGTAGTCAGAGAAGGCCAAGGTAGAGAACCAGGGCTTCTCTAACTCCCGAGAATTGCAAGGACCCTTCACCTTCAGAGTGACCGTAGATACAAAGCAAGAATCCTGGACTCCCATCTTCATTCATTTCTCTCTCGGAATAACAACTGGTGGAGGGTCATCCTATATTCATCACCACTTCATGATAGAGAGATCACCTGTTCTTCCCTTCCACTGCACTGTCGGGGGAGCTACTGAGAAAGAAATAACAGGGCATCCCATCGTTGGGAGGGGTATCTGAAGTGACCTACTGGGGACCCACAATTGTTACATAAACCCAGCACAGTGAAGAGATGGCCCCTTCAGTGACAAGGCTGGAGAGATAACTTGGGTTTCCACCTAACCTGAAGTCCCAAGATGCTGCCAGCTGTCCTCGAGTGACCTGGGAGGGAGTCGGAGTGAAACCAAGGAAACTCTGAGCCTTGTTCAAAAGCTCCAAATACTCAGATCCAATAAATGAAAAAATGCTCCCCTGAATTGAAGGCCCAGAGCAATCTCAAACTAAAACCATAAAACCAGCAGACGTCAAGCCACAATGGCAGCTGTGTCAAGGTCAGTGTGGCAAGGGTCTGAAGGCAGCCAGAATAACCAACAGTCATCAACTCTAAAGCTAATACATAGATATGGCTATAGAATGATGGGGGGTGATAAAATAAGATTTTAAAAGGCAATCAGAATAATACAAAAAAAAACTAGACTAAAAAGAAGCCTTTTGGAACTATTGTACCCTTATTAAATATTTAACAGTGATGTCAATGCATCCTTAGGAGGAAGAAGAAAAAGCAGCTGAAGTCACAGCTGTCAAAGCTTCACTTATCAGACAAAACAAGGAAGTGTGAGGAATAAACTCCTGCTGTGGAATCCTTCAGCCAATAGCCTTTAAGATACCGGCCCACTTTGGGCGTGGTCACATGTACTATGTATGCAGATGTAGAAGCATGCATGGCCCTTTGGCTGCTGGATTCAGTTCCTGCTCCCCACTCATGAGGAGGACTGCTGATCTACCCCTAAATTTAAAAAAAAGCCTTTATTATACACCATTCTGGGCTAATGCAGGACTATTTTATTGTAATTAATAACAGAGTGGCCCCAATTAACATCAAACTCCAAATAAGATAAATCCAAAGGAGTGGGTAAATAAAGACTGATCAAAATTCAAAAGTCTAAACATCCGCACAAAGCTAAAAAGCAGGGAGACGGTTGGTGGGTAACATGCTTGCCACGCAGGTGTGAGCCCCTGTGTTTGAATGTGCAAATCCACGCAAAAGCTGGATGCACAGCATGAACACGTGCACACCAAGCACTCCCGTGGGAAGATGGGAGGCAGAGTCAGGAGAGTCCTTGGAAACCCACGAAGTAGCTACTGTGGTCTTCACAGTGGCAAACAATAGACCAGGACCCTGTTTCAAACATGGCAAAAGGCAAGGATCAACACACAAGGTTGTCCTCTGACTGCACGGACACTGTGGAATGGGTGCCTGCACAAGTGCATGTGCACACACATGTATGTGCACACATGCATACACGTGCATGCACAGGCACACATTAAAATGTACACATGCACACACACGCACACATGAAGAATGGATAAGCTTTAGCAAAAAGAAAAGCTATGGGAACAACATCGTCTGTTCATAAGGCACTATGGACCAGAATAAGGCAACACAATATCACTTTAGTGATGAAAAAAAGAAGTATTCTGCTTGCTCTATTTAGTTTTATTTTAGGCCTATGAGCATCTACCTGTATGTGTACCATGTGTGCCCAGCATCAATGCAGACCAGAACATGGTCTTAGATTCCATGGAACTGAAGCCATGTGGGTGCTGAGAACCAAACCTAGGTCTTCTACAAGAGCAAGCAGCTCCTCACTGGTGAACCACCCCGCCAACTCCAGAGAAAGCGCTGCTAGCCCAGAATCTTCTGTCCAATAGGAGCACCCCTGAGAAACAAGGCAAAGAGGAAAGCAGCACAGCACATGTTCCTTCTTAAATTTCCTGGTTATGTTGGCAGCTGGAGCAAGAAGGTATACATTGTTGGCTGAAACTTCATATGTGTACAGTATAAAATACCTGCAACAATTACACTATAATTGGAAAAAGAAAACAAATGAGGTAAAGTTCCCATATTTCATTTAAACCAGTAAAATGCCAACATTAGCATATGATGCTGTGTGCACATTAGACAACATTAGTATATGGTGCTGTGTGCACATTAGACAACATTAGTATATGGTGCTGTGTGCACATTAGTATATGATGCTGTGTGCACATTAGACACCCGAAGCAGCCTGTAAAATGGCAACATTAGTATATGGTGCTGTGTGCACATTAGACAACATTAGCATATGATGCTGTGCGCACATTAGATAACATTAGTATATGGTGCTGTGTGCACATTAAACACCCGAAGCAGCCCGTAAAAAGCAAAGCTGCGCAAAAAATATCAGCTGAAAGCATCTGTGAACAATCCTCATGGAATTTCTTAATGCCCTAGAAATCCAGAAGAAAAAAATAAGAAAGCAAACCAACCACAAAAGAGAATAAACAGAAAATGAAAGTAAAACGGCAGGCAGGCTAACATCGCATAGCTATCATAAGTAGAATGATTTAAATATGTCACTTAAAAGGTACAAACTGACAAATTAAGAAGATATCCCAACCGCATGCTAGCCACAGACTCACTTCAAACATGGCAATAAGTCAGAAAGGGAAGAGTGGACCGTGTACCACTGACACAACAATCGGATATCAAAGACACTCATCGGAGATGGAGAGGGATATTAAAAGTGGTAAGTGAGTGAACTCACCAAAAGACATAACAAAACTGAATATGAATCCCAATAAAAGATCTGATAACGAGGATGAAAAGCAGGTCATGGAAATCACAAGCCCACAGCTGAAATCAAAGCCTTCCACACCTGCCTCTCAGCGATCGATTAGGGAATCATCAAAGACGTAGAAGAAATGGGCAATGTGTCTGCATGTGTAGGAATTACAGAAATGTGGCTGACTTTATCAGGGTGCTGCCCTCACCACCACCAAAGTACACATTCCCCTACATGCTCACAGAACACATACAAAGATCATACCCTGAACCATAACGCCAGCGACAGAAAATTTAGATAAACGGAGTACATGGAGTGTGTTCTCTGACCACAGAGAAAGCAGAAGTAACAGAATGGCAGGGGGCAAGTCTTTGTGTGTATGAAAATTAGAACAAGAATCCATGGACCTGAAGAGCAAGTGCTCGCGAAGCCTTACCCCCAGCAGAGGAACTGACAGCTGATAGCTGCGGAAGGAGGGGAATCAGTTTCCTTAGGATGCGGCCCTGATAGGGCATTCATGTTCCACTGGATGCCTCTACGTTCATCCACACACTGGCAGCACTAGATGGACTCGGTGGTTTAAGGACTTTGTATGCTGTTATGCTGTTGGGAGAGTAAGGTGGTACAGGAGTAAGGGTACAGGAGGACTAGGAGAGAAGAGCGTGTGTGGAGGGGAGGTTGCTCAAAATACATTATAGCCATGTATAAAATTTTCAAACAATATTTTTTTAAAAAAGACACTAAAAATAGAGATCACAGCAAATGAAAACATAACACATTTGTGAGACACATATAAAGAAATGATAAGAAGAAAACTGACTCCACTAAATCTTGAGAAGAAAACCTCTTCTGCACCCCTCAGTCTGATGGGGAAGGCATGCTGGGCCCCAGACAATGGACCCACCCTTCCCTGTTCATCCAGCTTGTAGTGTTGGCAGGTTAAGGGGTCAATGACCTCTTGACCCTCTGCCACATTTCCATAGGTTTCCTAGTTCCTGGTTCAGGTAGAAACAATCTCCAGACTATCACCCCAAGCCCATACTCTAAACAACTAATCCCACATGTACAAATGTCAATGCAAAAAGAGAAACAGAATGAAAACCCAAGACGACATATCTCCTTCAAAGATTAATACTCCCATAGTAATAAAAATGACCTGGAAGATCATAAAGACAAAGGGTTCAAAATTATTATAACCATGTTCAAACAACTCAAAGAGGGCAAAAAACAAAAATAAAAACAAGATCTGAGTGAGATGCATAAGTCAACACTAGATATGAAAATTAATTTCAATTAAAAGATAGAGTTGAAGAAAAACAAAACTCAAATGATGCTGGAAATGAACAACTGAGTAAGGCAAATAAAACCTGAGTGGAAAACATCACAATAGGAGGGTAACATGGGAAACAGAGGGTCAGGAGTAGAAGGCAAACTATAGGAAGTGTACTACCTAGTAAAGGTCATTGAGAAACTTATTAAAAGCCATGAAGAGAAACTGGGAAAGCTTTAGAACACTTCAAAAAGACCAAGCTTTCAAATTATGGGCACAGGAGACTATTATACTGAAGGCCTAGAATATATTTTCAATAAAATCATAGAAAAATTCCAACAGCTAGAAAAAGAGATACTTATCCAGGTACAAGAGGCTTATAGAATTCTAAATAGAAATGACCAAAAAAATGAACTCTCCATGATGTATTATAGTTAAAACATAGAATGAATAAAGGGTATTAAAAGCTGCAAGAGAAAAGTCAAGTCACTTAGAAAGGCAGGCTCACCAAAATAACTCCTGGCTGTTTGACAGACTCTTAAAGTTAGATGACTTGGGAAAATGTATTCTGAGTTCTGTATGATCATAACTAGCAACTGAGACTATTATACCTAGCAAAAAACTATCCATTAAGATTGACCACAAAATAAAAAACTTTCATAATTTCTCCAAAACTGATCACATTTTAGGACATAAAGCAAGTCTCCACAGATAAAAATTGTTGGATAACAAATGAATAAATCAGGGTATGAAAACTAAGAGAAACTGTAGAAATTACAAAACCTCGTGAAGACTAGACAAGCATTTACAGCAAAATCCGGGATAAGACAAAGTTGTCTGCTATTCTCACTCCTCTTTTGTACAGTGCTGAAGTCTTCTCTAGAGGAAAACACAAGAAAATGAGATAAAGGGGAATACAAATAAAAAAGAAATATACATATCTTTATTTGCAGATTATATGATCCTATGCATAAAAGATATGAAAGAACCCACCAGAAAACTTCTATAACTGATAAACACATTCAGCAATGTAACAACATACAAAAATAATACAAATAAACCTGTAGTTTAGTTCCAATTACAAATATAATGAGAAAGAAGTTAATAAAACAACCTCATTCAATGAATGAACCTCATTCAACCTCAGTGAACCTTGGAATAAATTTAACCGAGAAAATGAAAAACTTATACAATGAAAACTATAATAAACTAAAGAAAGAAACTGAAAAAGATTAAAAAAAAAAAGAGCTACTGTGCTCATGGACTGGTAGAACGAATATTGCAAAAATGTTGATCCTTCCAAATATAATCCACATATTCAATGCGATCCTCACCAAATTTCCACCACAATATAAGTTGGAAACTAATCCCAAATACATACGGAACCACAAAAGACCCAGTAGAGCCAAATTAATCCAGAACAACCAAAACTTTGTGAGATGTGTTACCATCTCTGATTTGAAGTTATGCTGCAGGGCAGAAGTGATAAAAACAGCACAGTACCGTGTAAAAAGAGCACCTTAGCCAATGGAATAGAACTGGAGACTCAGATATTACCCAACACTCTACAACCACCTGAATTGCTTACAAAGACCAATAGTACCCATTGGAGAGAAGACAGCATCCTCAACAAATGGTGCTGATCAGACTGGAGAGCTACATGCAGAAGAAAGAAAGTAGATCCTTATCTTTCACCCTGCACAAATCTCAACTCCAAATGTTGACGTCAACTTGATAGTCTGATAGTTGATGCCGACATCAGCTTGAGAGCCTGAATCTGATGGAGAAAGTAGGAATTGCTTTTGACTTACTGTCACGGGAAAGAACTTTCTGAACTGGACCCCAAGAGTGCAGATATTAAGACCAACAATTAGTAAATGGAGCTTCATGAAACTAAAAAGATATGTACACCAAAGATTTGTCTAGAACATGCAAAGATTTAAAAACTAAACCCCAATAAAGCAAACAAGTCAATTTAAAAATGGGGCAGAGGGAATTAAGCAGGGAGTGAGTTCTCAAAAGATGAAATACAAATGCCTGAGAAATGCCTTTTAAAATAGTCAACATCCTTAACCATCAGAAAAATGCAAATTAAAACCATTTTAAGATTTCCTCCTACCCCAGTGAGAACGGCTAAGAATAAGAAAACAAATGGTAACAGATGTTGGTGCGGATGTGGGGAAGGGAAGTACTTGCTCACTGCTGGTGGGAGTGTGAATGGTGTAGTCATAGGAATCAGTGTGGAGGTTCCTTCTTCACAGAGCTAGGACTAACTATACCAGTGATCCAGCTACAGTGCTCTTGGGCACACGCCTATAGGACTCTGTCTACTACAGAGCTATCTGCTCCTCCATGTGATACAGTATGCCCAAAATGGAAACAACCTATGTGTCCATCTACTGAAGAACAGAGAATGAAAGTGTGTTTCACACACACAATGGAATATGATTCAGCTGTAAAGAAAGGAAAATGATGTCACGAAGTGATCAGGCTAATGAATGAGCTCCATCATTACTGTGCAAGGTAACCCAGACCCAGAAAAACAAACAAGGTGTGTTCTCTCTCACATGTGGATACCATATTTGATTCTTTACTTAAATTGGAGTACCCACAAAACTCAGGAAACTAGTAAGGGCTAGTTCAGTGGAGAGGGAGAGAACACAGGGAGAACAAAGAAGAAAAGAGGAGTCTCAGAACAGGAAAGGTTAAATGGAGTGGACAATGGAAGGTGGGGAGGGTTAACTAAGACTGAAAACCTTCCAGAATTCTATATAAAACCTGCTACTGCAGAGGCTTCCTAAAATATAGACAAAGACATACATAAAAAGAATCTAAATGGAGTTCTCCTATAACAGGGGGCAGTTACCTCCCAGATACCATGCATTATGAATGCGAGACCCAGAGCAAGGTGTAGGTTACTTCTTTTCAAGTTGGAGGTTAGTGGGTTACCAGAGGCTCCCGGACATTATAAGCCATTACCATTGGTTTTATTTACACGCCGCCCCCGCACAGAACCTTATGATAGACCCCATCGTTGAAGATGCCATATGCTTGAGCTGTGGAACATGGAGAGACAAAGCTGATGCTGACTGGAAGTGTCAGCCGGTAACGGCTAGCTTTCATAGTGCTGCCGGGTGCGACACTTGCTACTGTGGGGGAAAATGACAATATTACCCAGTTGTAAATTCTGGTAACTACAGAAACAACTGGCCTTGCAAGGTATGCCCACTGTCACCATAGCAGACGAATGTTATGGGGATAGCCAACTACTTCCTGTTCAATTTAAAACATATTCCACACAGTGAAACTCATGTCTAGTACTGTAGTGGACTAGAGATGTATGTCTGGATACATCACAGGCCCTATAGGGAGAACGTAGCTTTCTCATTCTGCTCCACAGACGTGGTCATAAACCGCCCCCTCAGTTCGTATCATTGTTGCCATAGACTAGTACATCTCCCAACCTCCGGCAGAGACGTTTCCCTGTGATGTACATGACAGTTGGTACAGACTGACAAACAGCCACAGAACAGAGAATCAGAAACTGGAGTGCTCAGCTCTAATTGACATATCTATGTCATGCCCCTTCCCCTGAAGGAAGAGGGGAAGAAAGATTGTAAGAGTCAGGTACGGGAAGCCTGTGGGGAAACACTATTTGCTGGACATGATGAGGCCTTTGCATCCATGAACTCAGAGCCACTGTGGCTTCCTAGACAGACCTGCAAGGGAACAAGCCGATCAAAACCCCAGTGTGGATCCAAAAGAGGCTCATGAATTTCCACGTCCAGCTGAGGAGCAGTTGGGAAGCGATGGCTGCTGGGGAAGGGAAGTCAGTTTTCTTCGGGGATGTGGCTCCTGATGGGAGCCACCCCTGCTCCAGTAGATGGCACATGCAGGTAACGCTGCACTCAGTGGGCGTTTAAGAAGACCTTACAAC
The DNA here is from genome assembly GCA_028555095.1 of Dicrostonyx torquatus. Lineage (NCBI taxonomy): Eukaryota > Metazoa > Chordata > Mammalia > Rodentia > Cricetidae > Dicrostonyx > Dicrostonyx torquatus. The sequence goes on from JAQHUG010000152.1 coordinate 807,852, forward strand.
ATGGGGAAGGAATAGAGGTCATGGGGTTAGGGAGAAGCTGAGGGGACCGGGTGATGAAGCGAGAGAGGGGTGGATTTGATCAACACACATTATACATATGTATGAAATTCTTAAGCAGAAAACAATGAGAAGAAAGACCTCAAACTCCTACCACAAAAAATTAGAAAATGACCCATGTAGACACCCTGAGTAAGCAAAGGATAGAGGGGTTCATACTAACTTCTTACAGAAACACCAGGACAGCAGCGAGGTGGGGCTTTCAACCAATGGTGCTGGAGCAATTGGATAAATGTAAACAAAGACTTAAACAATGCCCCAAGTGTCATATCTTATGCAAAAACTGTCAAATAGATGAATTATACCTTAAATATGAGGTATAACCCATTGAGATAACCTTCATGGCCCAAGGTTAGAAACAGAATTTTTAGTCATCGAGTATAATACATGAAAAGGGAAGAAATAGTTAACTGGATTTTATCACGATTAAAAAGTTTTTATTCTACAAAAATATTCTAAGGGAAT
>JAQHUG010000152.1:808761-820324 GCA_028555095.1 Dicrostonyx torquatus
GGGACTAATGCACGGCATATGAAAAACTCTCAGGAGGCGAAGCTTGAAAACAAACCAACTAAAGCGGACAGGGCAGAGTCAGCGAGAAAAAAGGAGAAAGCACACCGCTGTGTGCCTCTCGGAACAAAGAGCTAGAGACAACACCAAGTGCTGACGACCACCGTGGTGCCTTGCTGCTTGCTGTAAGAGCAGGGCTATAGCTGAAGCTCAGAAACTCTCTGGGAAATTTCTCAACATAGAAATACCCAACGAAGCCCACCTGACTCCCCACCACCCAACAATGGCAACGCTCCGGGTACCGTTCCCAGAGGGATGAAACTTACGCACTCACAGCTCACGCCGCTATTCATATACTCTGCATCCAGACAGTTCTGTGGTTGTAAATCTTGACTGTCACCTCTACTTGTCTGTGAAAGAGTTTCTAGAAAGGTTTAACTGAGGTGGGACAAGCCACCCTGAGGGTGGGCAACACTCTTCCCGGGTGTGTTGGGGTCCTGGACTGAAGACAAGGTAGAACAATGGGCCGGAACCCTAACAGTCTCGCTGTGCCCTGACTGTCTAGGCCTTAGGCTCCTGACTGGCCTCCCATGGTGGATTGAACCTTTGAACCCAACCAAACAACCCCAGTCTTCCTTAGGTGGCTTTTGTCAAGTGTTTTCTCACCACGGTGAGAGAAGTGTCTAACATGTGCCCCAAAGAAAAAACAACCCGTGTTCAATCGCTAAAAAATCAAACCCGCTAGATAGATCTCTTCTGTGCACTACTGTTCGGTATGAAGAGAAACAGACTATCAACGCACAACTTGGATGGAAAACCCGCCAAGTGGGTTTGTTCTGATGTAAAGCTATGTCCTGCAAGAGTCTTTATAAAGAACGTTCTTGAAATTCCAAGGTTGTGGCAAGAGAGCAGAATTAGTGGCTGTGAAGGGGCTATGGACAAATTGGGGGACTGGGGAGGGAAGGGAGTGAGGTTCTAAAAGAGCAAGGCAGAGGATCCCCACGGAGGAACCAGTCTGCACCTTGGTGTTTGGGTCCGAATGCTCTGTGTCATGTTTAAGGCCAGCACTGAGAGAAAAGGGATAAAAAGCCATGGCCTCCTGCGGTATCATTGTTTACGACTTCAGTTAAGCTTACAATCATTCCAAGTAAAGACATAACTTTCAGAGCACACCTATTCTCCCAGCGCTGTGGGGCTGAGGCAGGAGGAGCACTGAGTTCAACAGAGATCTTATTTGAGCCAAATTAAACCCTGCAAGAGGTGTGAGCATGCCACCAGAAATATTGGTAATCCGGACAAAGGCCTCGATGGCTTGTGAGGGGCACCATGCCACCAAACACTACCACTCATTATTGACAATTATGGATTTTCCCCCCTGCATCATAAGCAAGCTCCCCCAGGGCTTGGCTCATGTATTATTTATCTATAAATCTCCCACAGTGCCTAGCAAGCACCCTGCTATGTAATGAATGCTGCGTAAATGTTTGTTGACTTAATGTTTTATCAGCGATACATGGGTACGTGTGTCATACGCTGCTAAAACATGGCTTGCTGCAAACAAGGAAAACATTAGAAATGAGTCACCCAGTGAATTAGTGCCATTCTTTAAAAAGCAATTAAAACCCTTTGTTTGTAAACTAGCGCTCTGCGTATTTGCTTGTTTTCCTCTCTGTCTCTGTTACTTTGTGAATAAAGGAGTAATAGAGGTAATAAAAGGTAATACCGTGGGCACAGCAGAAAAGTTTTAAGTTTGGGGACACGCAATCTATTTTAGCCATTGCCAGAGTCATTTCTCTGATGTGGCCTGGTTCTGGAGCACCGGGTTTTAGGTTTCCTGTCTACAGAGCCACTGGTTCATCCAGCACAGCTTGAGACTCTGTCAAGGGCAGCTGTAGGAGCCAGCTCTGCTTCCCACATACACTCTACAGTGAAAGGGACTCCTTTGTTTGAAGGTTCCAACCCTTCAGATAAATGGTATCCACTTTTCTTTCCTGGTGGCCAGTGATAAAATAACCACAGTTTTCTGTCTCTGAAATCCCGTGAGACATTGTTGCCTCATCAGCAGCAAACACAGCTTAGCATCACCCCGACAGGAAATGTATCTGAGGACATCTCCAGGGTCCAACCCCTGCTCTGGCTGCAGAAGCCACAGAGGAAGGACAGGCATGCAGAGGGTGTGTGTGACTTTTACTAGAGACACTGGGAATTCAGGAGCAATAAACTTGGGGATGATTCAAGTGTGCTGAAAACAGAGCAAAGCCCTGGGCAGGTAGCAAGGGATGAGTCCCACACCACGACCATCTCCTACGCGAATCCAATCTGTGTTCCAGGAAAACGAGAAGAGGAAAACAGATCCCATTCTTGAGAACACACGCCATTCCTCCGCAGACACCCAGATATCCCAACCTTTCCTGACAGATGTGTGTTCTCTCGGTTCTTCTGTATTGGCTACAAAAACACATGTACTCTTTTTTTATCTCACATCTTGAAAGAGAGGTAAACATCTTCCGTGCCTCTACTGTCACTAGTGATGCAAGGAACCAAAGAAATAGACTTTGACCCTCTGGAGGTGTCCTATGGCTTCAGGAAGAGCTCTGGTCACAAGCACCGCATGCTTCACACCTCGAGCTGGGGTCAAAGGTCCCCTCTTCCACGCAGTACCTAGCTACACCTTTGCAGCAAAACTTGAAGAGATTTGCCCTCCACCAACAAAGTTGTGAACATTAAATTGGACCTGTGTCAATATTAACGGAAGGTGATATCAAGATACATTTTTGCAGTTTGGGGGAGATACTTGTTTCAATACAACAAACACTGAGTCAATATTTAGTCAATATTTACTCTGTAACTGCCATAAATACCTTTGACCTCCTTTTAGTTTATACACATGGTTTGATTTCCCCAAATGGACAGTTTGTTGTTGAGTTATATAATTGGTCAAAGTTTTTTATTTTAAATATTTTTTAAAAATTAATTCTGCATGAGTGTATGTTTGAAGGTGTGAGTGTGTGTGTCGGTTAGTGTGTGTGAGTGTATGAATGTGTGTGTGCAATGCTCACAGAGGCCAGAAGAAGGTGCTGGAGTCCCTGGAGCAGTAGTTAGAGAGGCTTCTGAGCATTTGGATGCTGGCAGTAAGTGATCTCAACCACTGAGCTATCTCTCCAGTCCTAAGGGGTTTTTGTTTGTTTGTAATTTTTAAATTAAATATCCTTTAAAGTTACTTTCACAAAAGGAAAAAGGAAAAAAAAATAAACAACCACAACAAAAATTGCCCAAGACATTTAAGCTGTGAGGTGGGGGCTGGAAGGCTGTAGAGGGATGAACACATTTCCACAGGAGCGGAGGGCAGCTGTCTGTAGAGGTTCTAGAGATTGTGGGAATAACACAGACCCTTCCAGGAGAAAATGGCTGCTGTGGACCATCAGCCACCTTACCAACCCCAGAATCCCTTCAGCCTGGGAGTCTTATGATTTAGATGGATTTATCAGATTAAAACAACAATAATATGTAGTAGATTTTCTCTCATATGAAGATTCTGGATTTAGACTCAAAGACATATATGTATAAAATATTATACTGAAACCAATTTTGTATGCCAATAAAAAACTTAATTACAAAGATAAATTTTATCTCTCCTTGTTCTCTCAATATACTTGAAGCCAGTGAAGCAACTCTAAGGCTCCATCTTTAGAGGTCCCTGTTGTCTGCCTCCCTCACCCCGTCCTCACCCTGCCCAGACCCCTGAGAGTCCTCCCTCACCCCGTCCTCACCCCGCCCAGACACCTGAGAATCTTCCCTTTTAATGCACATCAACCCAACAGTCCCCGAGGTGTGTTGTCCCCACCTACCAGCACTGCTAGATGAGGCATCACACCATGACAGCTCCCCCTGGTTTTGACTGCAGTCCCAATTAAGACGCACTTTTCGACTGCAGCATGAGCATGGCTAGCCAGGAACCAAGGACAATGTCATGCAGCTGACTTACTCTCAGTGTGGCAATGTACATGTGCTCTTAAAAACTCAACTTAACTTGGATTTATTTTAATTTTTAAAATAAAAATACAAAGAGTGTAATTCACTAAGGAGCTCTGAAGAATTTTAACGTTTGTGAGGTGATTTGTTAGAAATTATTTTCTTTCCTTGTCTCCCACAGCTGTTCTACCTTCCACCCTCAGGTCCAGGAAAGGCATAAATTGCCCAGATGTCTCCCCTTTTCTTCTTCCTAAAAATCAGTTTCAGTCTACCAGTCCCCTCCCTGCCACACACGCACACATGCACACACACACACAAAATGCACTCTCACACACATACACACGCACTCTCTCTCTCTCTCACACACACACACGTGTGCATGCATGTCCTTGCACACACACATACACGCACACACAAAACACACTCTCACACACATACACGTGCACTCTCTCTCACACACACGCACGAGCACGCACACATACACATGCATACATGCACACACACGCACACACACATACATGTGAGCATGCACGTGCTTGCGCACACACATACACACACACAAAACACACTCTCACACACATACACACGCACTCTCTCTCACACACACACATGCACGAGCACACACACTCATACATGCGCATACACATGCATACATGCACACACACACATATACACGTGCGCACACACGCGCTTGCACACACATGCGCTTGCACACACACATGCATGCACACACGTGCGTGCACGCACACACAACAGGGGACAGTCATGCCCCTCCGAGGAAGCTGCCCTCCTCCTGGCATCTCCACCACCTTCTTTTGTCCCTTCCAGAACTTTCTGACACACATTCTACAGTTCCCTCTCCCATTTTGCAGTCTGGATAATGGCAAATCTGCCCCCTAGATCCATGTATTTGAGAGAAATAGCTCCCATACTTATATACACGATCTTTAAGTTTTGTGTTTGTTATTAACCTGAGTGGAATGGTCACACAAAAATTCAAACACCGTGCCTAGGAAGCAACCTGCACTTCTAGACCTGACTTTTAAAACTACGATTGTTGTAAGAAGGTAAAATATGTGGCTGATGGACAGCTATGGAAAGTACAGAAGCGGCAGGAGCAGGAGAGAAAGGCAAGGCTGGGGGAGGCCGTCAGCTAGAAGCCACACTTGAGAAAGCACGGGCCTACAGAGAACCTATCTGACTGACAGTCAAGTATTTATAAGGATTAAAAATTAAGGCTAGTGGGAGCTATGTCCCAAGGTGGGCTGTCTACAAATTCCACAATAAGCCTTTCACACTGCACTGTACCCGTTCCTGGAGGCAGGCATTAAAGACACCCGGTGTCCTCTGTTCAAGGTCAGGCAAAAAGCCGTGTTGTGGGTGTGGGTTGAAATTCATGACCTCTCCCCTCAGAGCATGTGTTGAACAGTCAGGGCTGGAGGACTTGGAAGAACCTTTGAGGAGAAAAGGGGGCCAGAGAGCAGGCTTTAGAAGGGGGACACTTCTGTCACTTCCATACAAAGCACCTGGTGGCATCTTCTCTTCCTTCTTTGGCATTATATGATCCTTCTAACTCAGTAATGTGGAGTGGCCTGGGACAGTGATTCCTTGCATTAAGATGCTTGGGAAGGAATTTCTTCCTAGTCTATCTTCACAGAGATATCTCCTGATCCAACACAAATCCCTTTGCTCCAGGACCTGGTGACTGTCTACAGTGCAAGGCCGCGTGGGGAGAAGAAAGCAAAGGAGAAGAGAGGTGAAGAAGAAAGGAAGAGAGAAAGAGGGAATAGAGGCCGTGGGGAGAGGAAGGAACCGTTCATCTTCTCTGGCTTCCTGTCTCAGAGGAAACCTCAGCACACTCAGGTAAAGGATTCTGTGTCCACTTTAACCGAGAGCTCACCAGCTAATCAGAGCTAACCGTGTTCAATCAGGTCGATCATGACATGGGGACTGGGAACAAGACCATGGGTGAAGCTGTGGGGAAGACCAGCTTGTGTTGCTGCCAGAATCCACTCCCAAGGCTGGCTCCTTCTCCAAGTGTCCCCTCGTGGCCAACACAGCAGCCCTGCACACCAGCTGTCTCCCAGCGAAATTTTCCCTGTGCCTTTGCTGACATCTCATTGGTCGCCGTTGTCCAATGAGCTTTCTGCGGTGACTTTTTGTAGCTGCTTCAAAGGAGAAGCTGAAGTTTTAGTTTTATTGGATTTTAACCACCTTTGATTAGGAAATCTCATGTACAGATTCTTCAGCTGCCCCGTGTGTTAGGGTTGGAAATTCCTCAAAGTTCCACACTAACCAAAAACACTTTTAAAAAACTCAACCAAGTATTCAACTTGTAATTAACGTCTCCTTTTAGGAAGTGCTGCCTCCCTTTGCAGTTTTCTCTGTGGTCAAGAGCTTATACATCGTTCATGAGCACAGCCAGTCCTTCCCCGCCACCTCCCTGGTAGTTTTCTGAGCCACCTCCCTGGTAGTTTTCTGAGCCACCTCCCTGGTAGTTTTCTGAGCCATATGTTGCTTTCTCACGCTGCCCTCCAAGAAAAAGAAGCAGAGATTTTTTTTTATTTTTTTATTTTTTTTAGTAAAACAGGTAGATGTTTTCAGCTGTTGGAAGCTTTTCCATTGAGACTTGGGAAAAAGACTTCCTCAAATTAATAAACAAGGCCTCTAAGTTGGTGTCTGTTCAGCCAATCCTCCTCACCTTGGAGATCCAGAAGCTTCCATACCCTCCTGGCAATCAGAGAAGGCCTTTGTTAACCCAATTATGGGAAAAACTGACAATTTGTATCTAGACTCATAAATGCAAATCTTTTTAAGGGGTGTGGTTGAGCTCCCAGAAGCCTCAGCGGAAAGGCAGACTGGCTTTGGAACAGTCGGAGGGCCTCCGTTGCTGAGAGGCCAAGGTGTTGAAGCCAATCCTTCCATGGCCCGGAGCACTCTCGGGATGTTCCAAGCAGCTTCCAAATTAAGCATGAAAACCTCAAAGAAATCCTTTCTGTGTTATCATCAACTCCACAGCCACCTCAGAAACAACATCCTTCAGCCTCATCCCCACCACGTCAGTCAGATCAGTCCAACATGTGGCCCAGCACAGCGCCAAGCGCCAGCCCACACGAACTCGTAAACTCACGGAAAATTTCGTAAGATTCTTTGCTCTATAATTTTTTAAAATTTTCTAGGTTCTCAAGTGTGTGCTTTGTAGATGGCAATGCTGAGACACCAAGTCCTGTGATAGAGGGTGAAGGCAGAAAGAGCCACATGGAACAGGTAGAAGGTTTCCAGTCCCCTGAGACTTGTCACCTCTGTGTCCCTGGGCCTGCATACGGCTTTGAACTGATTCCCTATCTTCTAACCAAAGGGTTGGGCTGCTTGATCTCTGAGGTCCTAACCAGAACTGAGGTTCTGATGTTCTGATGGGACAAGTCTGATTGCCAGCGGCAACAGATGTATCCTTCACTCTTCTAGCCAAAGATGGACCACCCCTTTTGTGTGCAATGCCCCCCAAAGTGGCTGAGCGGGGTAAACTATTTGTAGAAAAACAGAATTAGTGGTTTTCCTGTTAGATGACTCAAAGGATGGAAGTCAGGTTTTACCTCTGATGTAGAAGCTAGGAAGAAATGGGGAACTGACAGGAACTACTGAGGTGAAGGGAAGGAGGGTGACACTCGTAAGGAAACAGTCTTTTCTAGACACTGTATGGCGGTGGCAGGTATGAACTCAGGGCAGTTATGACAACCTGTACGTGACAGCCAGACGACATCCAGCATGGAGGCCCGGAGTTGGGCACAAAGTTATCCCACCCTTAGCTGAGGAGCTATTGGTGATTGTTTGATGATTGATAGCTGCATGAGAGAGAGTTAGTTTTCAGTATGGATGTGATGACCTGGTAGGTTGACCACGTACACGTGGGTTACCCCACACCGACAAGCACGTCGGCAGCACAAAGTGGACGTGACGGATTTACAAAACAGACATGCAAAAATAAGAACACAAAGTTGGTGGGCAGGGAAGGGGGTGACCTGGGAGGAGTTGGGAGGGAGTATGATCAAAACACAATATATGAGATTATCGAAGAAAAATGGAGCTATTTTTACACAGTGACGGAAGGGAGGTGTGATTCAAGCGCTTACATCACACATCAGAACGGCACAGCATTTAAGCATCGTGCACTGGTCCTGCTCTGGCCATGCTCTCTGCCTTTCCAAACAGGTCTACTTCACGAGTGTTATAGCCAGCCCTAGGCATGTGGGTGGCACCATCGCTACATACAGAAAATTCCTGACAGCTAGCACAATGGAGACATGCTTGTAAAAACTGGGAGGGCAGCTTGAACTGTGGTAAAGCACAGAAGGGAAGGGAGGGAGACAGACATGGAGGTGTGGAGGGGGGGAGGGGATGGGCAGTGGGCAGAGAGCAAAGTCCCTACCCTCCTGGAGCTTCCATTCCTTTGAGCTGTGGGGACGCAGGATGCTCAGTGGATAGATAGATAATTAACAAGCACAATGCACTCTCACCCTCTTGGGGAGCCATTCTGCAACACTTAGAGTAAGTGCATGGCTTCATTAGGAGGAACAGCCACATGCATAACCAATTGGCCAGTGTCAGAAGAAGAAGGGGGGGGGAGGCAGAAATGTGGCTCATTTCCTAAAGATCTCATCCAAACAGAGTAACTGAAGTACATGCCCAGGGAAGGAAGGGAGAGAGGAGAAGGAGGGGGATGGGATGAGAGCAGGAATCATGGGGGGAAGCATGCAGGGTGGGGGCTTGCTAAAGGGAGAGGAGAGAGGCTCAAATGAGGGCAACCTAATAATCATCTTAGAAAAATGCTACCCAGAAACTAAGATTTCATTAGAGATCTTAGATAGACACATCTACCCATCATTGGGTAATAGTTCCTCCAACATCTTGTACCTGCAAGGGAAGCCCTCTGTCTCAATCTTCTACAGCAGCAGCAAGGCCAAAGCAAGGAGGAAGCCCTGGGATGGTAGACCTGGAAAGCCTCCCCCCCCCCCCGCGAAGAACTCCCCAAAGATTGGAGCCTTTTATAATCCTCACTGTAACTGAATATCATCAGGGTGCAAGAGGCTTCCCTCCTTATCACTTAAAGGGACAACTGCATTGGTTTAACAGGCACCAACTTTACCAAGAGGCCAAGGACGCTCCACAAAGGGGCCTTGCCTTTCCGACTTAATGTTTTGTTGTTGTTGTTGTTGTTTTGTGTGTGTATTGCGTGTGTGTGTATGCACGCGCGCGTGCGTGCTTCCAGACAAATAAAACCCCCAGTCGCTCCCCCAGGACTGGATTATCTGCAACCAGAACAACTGCACGAGGGGAGGAGAGCTATTTGGGCCAGGATCCTTGCAAGGAAAAGCAATTTGCAAAGCCTTCCATCACAGTGGGCTGATCTAAGATGGGCCTTGATATCAGAGTCAGGAGCTTCCAAATCCTCTGAGCTCCCCCAGGCAGCTCCTGGAGCTGGACAGGGGAGGTCTCACCCAGACAGTGGCCCTGGGATGGTAGACCTGGAAAGCCTCCCCCTCCGCAGAACTCCCCAAAGATTGGTTTAGAGGTAGGGCCCTTTAGGAAGCAGGTTTGAAAAGAGCACACACCCCTGCCCTCCCAACCTTTGCTCCTCTGTCAATATCCTGCTGTCCCACCCTCCACTTCCTTCTCTTTGTCCTGAGTATGGCGCCTTCTGTAGGATATTGCCTCAGATCGCCCTGTTATCTCAGGGTTAGATTTTAACAGCTCCCCCTCCATTATAGCTTGGATAAGCTTGAATCATAGATATCTGTTTTTCCTGTGACTTTATTCCAGCTGACCCAATTGCTTACGTTCTCTCATCTCTGATGCCTGTCTACCCCCACCCCCCGCCATCTATTAGGTGCTGTCTGGAGCTAATTAGAGGAAAAGCCCTATGAATTGTATCCCCAGTTCTGTGTGGCATTTTAAAAATCATCATAGACAATTTTACAGATGATTGATCGTTATCTGCTGTTTTGAGATACATATGGCCATTTATTAATTTGATGTCTGCCACCCTCATGTTTAAATATATTTTGGGATTTAGTTTGGGGAGATTGATATATACGAACTGTTGCTTGAATGATCATTTTACATGACTTCAATATTTCCACATATAAAATTCCTATCTCTTGTTCTTGGCTAGCCTTGAGTACCAGAAAGCGCAGTCCGGATACTTCTGGGAGACTGAGGGTTGAATAAGGGACTCTGCCTATTATTGGCTGAATAGTCTAACTGGCCCACTTAATGAGACAGCAGGAAACTAGGGGAAGCCAAAGCTCAGCTAGGAGGTGCTCAGCTTTCCCTTAGCCCAGCAGCTGCTGTCCCACTAAAATGCAGAGCACAGTAAAGTGATTGCTGGCGATTGGGGGAGGGGTGGGTGAGTGGGCGCTGAACATGACTGCCCCGGTCTGGTTATCCAAACTGTGTACCAGTAAATGAAGTCCCTAAGATGCGAAACAGAACCAGCTCACAGCTGGAGTGCGTTCCAGGCTGTGAGCTCCAGAGTGGCAGCTTTCCTAAACCCTTCCAAGCAAAGCAGAAACCAAGCACTGCACCTTCAAGTCTGGCTCCCGGCAGACTTTCGCTGCTCTGAACTGCACTAAGCTGCCCAGAGCTAGCACCGTCACTCCACAGTACTCCACGTGATGAGGTCGCAGCCTGGCACTTGGTGTGAGAGCCCTCCTGGGGCACATCTCCCTTCTACCCTCTCTCCTCGTTTCTTGCTGCCTGCAGAGCATCTATTTTGGAAAGTGAGCGTCTTGTGTCCTGTTGAGTTTGGAAAAACCGGAACGCCCATGTACCGGAAGCAGAAGCGCAGCATCTGCGCTGCTGGCTGATCGCAGTCACCCTGCCTGTGCTACGTGCTAGCCGTTCTCCCCTTCAGGTCACGCACTGCTTTGAAAAGCACGATTTCATCCTTTGTCTCAAGGAACAATCGGACTAGAATCAATAAGACAGAGTCCAACGCGCAGACACAAAGGCAGGCTTGACAGTAAACACCGTGTCTGCATCCGTGGTGTCTGCACAGGCGTGCCCGCCTGTCCAGCTGTGTCACGAGCTGACCTGCACGTCCACAGTCATATTGTCAGTGTGGAGCTTTCGCCAGCCAGTGGGGAAGCTAAAATAAGGACGCAGCATTGGCAGCTTCCAAACTGCTGAGCAATCAGGAATGGCGCTGCAGTCACTCCTGTGCAGGAATCCACACAAAGAGAAGCATTCTGGGCTCTGATTTGTAAAAGGCATTAAAGAAAGTCAGTTGTCACACCCAATTTATCACGCGCACTGCAGGGTTCCACGCACATGATGCTGCCGAGCTGGCAGAAGGCCTCTGCAGCTTAAAAAGCTTAGAATCATGACTGTCTTCCATGCAGGCTGAAAGAGGGATTCAGAGGACAACCACAGAAGGGACCTTCTAGGAAAGAGATGGGTGCTCCCAGTCTCCATGGGGGTTTAGTTACACAGGAAAATATCCTGGCCCAAGCTCATGGAATAGTCTATTTAAGGCTGGTGCACTTCCTTGCATGAAAACAAATCTAATCTCCACAGAGGAAAAGGAGGGGGAAACACA
>JAQHUG010000152.1:827083-859914 GCA_028555095.1 Dicrostonyx torquatus
ATGGAGTTTGTTAGCCACTTGGGCAAGAAACTGCTCTTGCCTGGACTGCTTGATGGCATGCTGCTTAAACTAGACATGCAGGACCCACAGAAAAATGACTGCTGAAGTTGCCTAAAGAAGGTGAGACAGTCTTTTGGGGTTCCTGCTACCTGAAAGAGTCTGCCAGACGTTCTGTAGGACACAGAAGAAAGTGACTGACAAGCTTCCAATATAGGTGGAACTGTCTTTGAAATTTCCTGCTTCATGGAAAAGTCCGCCAGATACTACGGGCTGTAGGCTAAACATAGATGCCCCAATGGTACAGAAGAACTTTGGGTGACTGTCTAGGTAGCAAGATATCTCTCTGTTACAATGCACTTTCTGTTAACTTAGGTAATATTATATCTTTCTTGGCTTTCTAGGGTGAGGTCAACTTCACAGTGCCTGTGAATCTGCCTGCTTTGGTGTTTAAGGTTTGGTGTCCAGACACCTGGCTACTTGAGGTCCTCAAGTTGAGGAACTTGAGTTTGGGTCTTGTCTTTGTCATGCTCTACTTGTCTGTGAGTCTGTTACATGAACGTTGCACGTGTCACTTGTTCAGGAGAAATGACTGGAAGGTAAAGTTTGGCTGGGACAGTATGTGTGAACACGGCAAGTTTAAGTTGAAGGCTGAACATAGATGCTAAAGGGCACATTATGAGTAAGAGCCTGTCTTTGTCTTCCTCTCTTTAGAACAGCTGCATCTGTTAACTGCATTCCTAACACACAAAACCAAGACCAACATTTTCGTCTGCATTTTTGAGCCTAGATGACCTGTTTGTTTAGAAAACCTTCAGGGTTTTGCTGAAGTTTTGGAGCCTGTCCTGGAACTAGATCTTGTAGACCAGACTGGCCTTGAACTCACAGAGGTCTGCCTGCCTCTGCCTCCCGAGTGCTTGGATTAAGATGTGCGCCACCACCCACCACCTGGCTGGATTCTTAAATGACTTGAAACAGTAACAAGGCTGAGTTTGTCCCCTTCACTGTTCTACTCTGTGCCTTGTCAAGAAGCTATGTGTCTTTTTTTTTTTAAATGTATTGCTCTTCCTTCTAGTGTTTACTTAAATTTTAATCAAATAAGATGGAAAACAGGAACATGTGTCCCTTTTGCCCTCTAACACTGAGAAAATAGTTCAAACCCTCACCGACACTAACAAAGAAGCTTTCTTTGAAGGGAAAAGAACAGTTGCAACCTGCTGGGGACGGCACTCTGGTTACTGCCACAAACGCTTCCAAGGACTGCTGTGTTGAAGGCTTGGTCATCAGCTACCGGAATTGCTGAGGCTGGGTCATTAACAGACCAACCTAGTATTAGGAAGTTCGGTAAGCAGAAGTGTACTCTTGAAGGAAATATTGGAACCACCGTCTGTCGCTCTTTCTTCTTTTTCCTTCCTGTCTTCAAGGAGAGGAGCAGTTAGCTTGACTCTGGCTGTACTGCCAGCCAGGGTGCTCCGCCCCGCTCCGCCCCCAGGGCATACGTTTAACAGAGCCTGACCACGGGCTGAAACCTGAAGAAAAATGAGTCTTTCCTCTTTTGAAGTTGATTTTCTCCAGCACTTTGCCCTACTGGCAGAAAGCTGCTCAGAGCAGAGTAACAGAATTGGAAGCCCCTGGGGGCGGAGACTGTTTGGACGGTCAAGGCAGCCAACAGTGTCTTGGCCGCTCTCTGGACTTGAACTCACTGCTGAAGAAAGTTTCAGCACAGTTTCCTTTTAAGTTCCAGCGAGAGCTTTTCTTCATGTGTGTGGATGTGAAACTCTGAACGTGAAACCATTTCGGAATACATGTCCTTTGGCCCTGATGTCTTAACTAGCTGTCATGAAGGCTGCTAGGATATTGGTGTTTTCAATTTCTTGCCTTAAAATGGAAGATCCTTCCTCCAGGGGCTTCTTAAGTTCTTGCTGATCTTTTGGAGGTGAGTAAGTCTCAAAGCCTTGGGCCAGAGTCACATCACCAGAGGAGGGTGCAGGCTGATGAGCGCTAGCCTTAAGTCAACCCCTAAAAATTCCTTGACCCTGCAAACTGACCTACACTAAGTGCCTAGCTTGAGGGGCTGAGAGGAAAAGGAGCAGTATTCCACAGATGATTATAAAATACCAGCTTAGTCCTTGGGGAAAAAAAAAAAGAAAACCGTTGTGCTTCCTGAATGATGATAAGGTCTGAATTAAAACTCAGAAGTGTTACAAATCATTGATTCTCTTTGTTGTTGTTTGTTTTATTTCTGGTCCACATACTTTCCACCCAAGCAAAGCTTATTCTTGGAAATGGAGTTCAAACCCACGCTGAATCTTATCTTTTGTTCCACCCCAACTCTTGTTTTACCTTCTGTGTGTGTTCAGTAGAACCTGATAGCTGTTGCTTTTCATTAAGCCAGTCAAGAAAAGTCAGTTACTGGGTTTCACTGATTCATCAGCCTAATTACACCCATTCAGCGCTCCTTTCATAAGGAGAATTCCAACTCCGTCTCTGGAAGACACACACCACCCCAGATACATCTGCTTCCTGGCTCCTCTTGGCTCCTTTTTTATCTTAGATGGTGAAAAGTACCCAGTGGTCCAGGAAGCACAGACTAAGCAAAATCTAGAAAGGAGAGCTATGTTGAGCTAGCAAGAGGGGTCAAGCCAAGGAGAAAAGCATTTAGAGAAAGGTAACAGGAGATGGTGGGGACGAAAGTACAGAAAGAGAGCTTATCATCCAAACTATCTGGAGATAGCATTTGGCATGCATACCTTAGAGATAGCCCTTGTGTGCTATTCGGCATTAGAGGAGCAATAATTAGTAATAATAATAAATAATAAATAATAATAATAAAGAAGCAATCATAAAATGGACTGTGAACTCAGTGTCAAGGTAAAGGCGTCTGAGTCACCAGGTCAGAGGGGTGACACCAGGCATGACAAGGGGTCTCAGGTTTAGGTGACGGTCGTTGAGTACCTCTAATGTCAAAGGCCAAGCAGTGGCGGGGTAGCATCTCATTCCCCAGACCGCTAAATGGTGGGCACTAAGAAAGCAGCTCACTTGTGTCCTGAATTAGGGAAGCAAATTTCCCCAAGTTCATGGTCTAAACCTAACTTTGCTCTCAAAGGAAAGCACGGGAACACAGAAGCTCCTGCCTGGAGAACTGTGCTCTCCAAGGAAAGCACGGGAACACAGAAGCTCCTGCCTGGAGAACTGTGCCCTCAAAGGAAAGCACGGGAACACAGAAGCTCCTGCCTGGAGAACTGCTCCAGCCGCTGCTTCTCTCTGAAGCGGTTTCTTTGTGTGGCACAACTGTTCTCGCTGAGTTCACAGGAAATTCTTTGCCATGGTCACCTATATCTATGGAAACAGGCAGTCCACCTGAAAGAGCCAAAGCCTGATATTCAAGGCACGTGTGTTTCGAGTTCCCTGAAGTTCTTTCGGCTCTTTCGTTTGCCAGAGGAACCTTGACAAGGAAGCACATGGTTATTTAAGGCTGCAGTTGAGAAATCATGCTTAAACACCGATGCCAATAAATCTCACTGGAAAGCGTTTCTCCTGATGGCCCTGGGTGCCAATGTTTCTAAGCTAACCTGTTTCCAGTTTCACTTCAGGGCTTTCCTACACATTCATAGGATGTAAAAGAGGAATCCCTTCTGTGCTGCTTCAAGTTCTCTTAGCACATGCTTGATTGACTTCGAGCCAAAGAGCACCAGGTGTGGTTCCCAGTTAAATCATCTTCATGCAAAATTCCAGGGCTTCTGAAGTCATAGCAATCCTTCCAAACTCTGCTCTAACGACAAGAGACCACGTCTCAAGATCTAGAAATATGTGTCTATCCCCATGCCTTTTCTAGGCGAGTCACTTGAATCCACTTTCAAGGAATTATGAGAAAAATTAATTTCTGATCTTTGTGATTGCCAGGTAGCAAGTAATTAAATCTGATAAGCCTCAATTGGACAGGATGACATTGGACAGGACTTAGCTGAAATACCCCGGGCCAATCAATGCGTTGTTTCTTCCTAGAGCCCTAGCCCGATTCAGGAATACGGAGATGGACTTTTCCGTGCAGCCCTCTGCTCTTGAACGCATCCAGCTCATAACTGATGTGCTCTATACTTAGCTTGGCGGTTTTATGATCACATTTGGAAAATAAGAAACACAAATAGAGTGGTTGTAAAATACTTTGACTGCACTGGTAGATATTAAATAAAGGAAGGATCTAAACACCACCCTTCTTGGCACCGTGTATGGTATAACCAGCATTCAGTGTCTGTGGTGAATAATGCCTAACCAATGGCTCAGGCACCCTAAGCACTACGAGAAAACCATGGTTATATTCAGTCTGAAAATTGTATCCCCTCCCCGCCTTGGCTGTAAAGTAAGATAATGAACTCTACAAGTGACAGCAGAGATGGAAACTCAGCTTTTCACAAGACTCACAAACACAGCGATATATTATGCTGGTGAAGACAGAGCCTACGTCTAGACAAAATGCAAAAATGTTGTGTTCAGTAAATGTGTATAATTAGAAAAATATGAATAACAGATAATCATTGGTATTGTGGGCACGCCTGCGTCTAAAATCTTGTTGTTATTGTTGTTGTTATCTTTAGTTGAAAGTTGGAGCCCACTCCCCTAGGTTTCAAATTTTACCTCTCCAATACTTAAAAGGAGCATTGGTGTCTCTTTAAAGAAGACCCAGAATATCCAACCTCTCCCTTGAAGTTGTTTTTTTTTTCTACAGAGTGACATGCCAGGCTTGTAATTGGTAAGAGCAGGTTTTATTATACAAATAAGCAGACACTGTCTGGGGACAAAATTGAAAGGACTCTGATGGTTTTATTAATTTATTTGATTTACTTCTGGTTTCTCTTACCCAATCTTATTTATGTCATAGTAAGTTGAACCAGAATTCATTATGTAGTGAAATGTAATTTGAACACTTTTTATTGGCACACAGTGATTCAATCATTTCTCTCCATAAGCCGTATTATCTCCCCTTACATTATTCTACACAGATCAAATCACCGTAGAGGAAATTTCCAAAGAAGCTGGAGAATTTGTGGGGAGGGAGGAAAGACGATGTCTGTAACTTTACAGTGTGAAGCCGAAGCCCCACAACAACCCACGTTCTGACCACTCGCTAGCGTGTGTCGCTGGCACATTTCCCCGCGGGAAATCAACTGTGTACGTGAACTTGACATTTCTTTCTTTTTAGTGTGACTGCATTAAATCATCTTGATTTAGAACTAGGTGATGTGGTGAGCCTTGTGTGACCAGGTAAACATCTGTGCCTTTGGTCCAGGACGTGTGTGCATCACACTACTTTCTACTAGTTTAGAAGTCACTGCACTTTAGAAACTTCATAAAGCATTAGTGGAACAAATGAACATGGGTGTTTCGTCTTGCCTCTTACTTTTGGCCCCTTTTCTCAAATTGATTGCATTGTTAGTGCATCGAGGGCCCTGGCTCGTAAATAGATCAAGTAACCAAGTACTTTTCCATGGCAATTGTTTAGAAGCAAGAATCACTGAAAGACTACAGTGGTACCTAGAGAGACTACGGCCTCCTAAGAAGCAGGGCATCCTGTCCCTACGTATTACCCTGAGCATCACTCCAGCGCGCTAAGCATCACCTGTGAAATATTTTCGTCTGTGGAAACCTGGAGAAGACTGTGGACCAAGCAGACAGAAACGCATCAGCAAAGGGGATGCCCAGTTAAAACAAATCTGTGAACAGAAGCACAAGCTCCTTCCCAGGGAGCCTTCTGCCTGTCTCGCCCGGTGTCATGGGCTTCCATCTTCTACAGTGTGTGTGGCCTGGGAAAGATAACCCCGAATGCTAAAAAAACACCCGAGTCATCAGGGGATTGCTACACTATGGGCTCTCTGGCCACATTTCTTGCCAATCAAAGTTAGCAAACATTGATTCAAATGCAAGGACTTGATTCTTGGAAAGAATCTCCAGGTATGCATTCTCTCTCTCTCTCTCTCCAATTGGGTACATTTATTGTGTTTTTAAAAGAAAGAAAGAAGCTGGATGAAACTCAAGCCAAAAGGCATGACAATGTTGCTTTTATGGCTGTCGTCACGTGTCTTTCCATCCAGTGATGTCCCAAGACACTGGCCTTTGCCATTTGGGGTCATTTCCCACCATAAGCTCATATTCTCAAACTCTGTTTAGAGTGAAATGACCTTTCATGATAGGAAGAGAAACTGGTGGTTTAAATCCTGAAGAAGCCAAGTTTGCAGAGAGGTTACCTATCCCATAGGTTTATCAAGTTTTTCAATGAACACTGCTTCAAATCTATGATTTGTGACGTGGGAATCATGAATGAAGCCTGCTTCAAGGGGAAGGGGTATGTGCTGGAATAGAGCTGCTTTAGGAATGAATTCCATAGTCCCAATGACAAGGTTCAAATGTTGGGCCTTCAGCCTATTAGCTGCATACCTTTGGCAGCTTGTCTAAATTCTCTGCGACTTAATTTCTTCTTTGCAGTTAAAGCAACAATACCTAAGTAGAGCCACAGTACAAATCAAATAAGAAAAAAGTGTATGAAGTGCAATGTAGGAATGCTGGCATATTTTGCATATGTGTTATATGTATGTGCACACACTCTATGTGCACATGGGTGTATGCTCTTGTGGAGGCCAGAGGTCAACAGTGGGTGTCTTTCTCCACCACTATCCACCTTTCGTGGAGGCAAGATCTCTCACTGAACCTATAGCTCCAAGTTTGGCTTGACTGCCTGGCCAGCAAGCCCAGAGGTCTTCTTGTCTCTCCCTCCCCAGCACCAATGTCCCGCTGCTTGTGTGGGTGCTGGGGATCCAAACACAGGTCCTCATGTTTGAGTGGCAAGCATTTTACTGACTGAACCATCTCATCCCCTCCTAGATGCTAGGATGTGTAAACTATACAATAAATATTAGTTATTATTGTGCTGCTGACCAAGTTAAATGTCAGCTGACATTGACAACTGTGTGATGCTGGGTTAGTCGGAGCCGATCTTGAAGGTACAAGCCTGATTCATTCACAATGTCGTTCGCTCCTAGAACGCGGCCGTCTGACAAACACTAGGGGTTTTGACTCTTATTTGGAAACTTCTGAGCTTTTTCCTGCTAGCAGGGCCCCCCAAGCTCACAAAGCCCTCTCTTGTGGCCTGGCATCAAGTTCTCTCAGTGACCAATGCTCAAAGATCACTGTGCATATGGTCTCTTCTATTTTTTTAAATTTTCCCCAAATTATATAGTTACTCTTCACATTCTCATTCACTTAGGTTTCCTTCTAGATCCTTCTATGTCCCCCATCCCAGCTATTATCCAGATGAATGTTACACTTAGAAATTCAATATGAAACCTCTGGGGAATGGTTCTCTCATAAGCGAAACACACCTGAAACCCAGTTCACAGAGACAGGAGAACTGTCAAAATGCCAATGGCAGGCGAGGTGTAATAGAAAGAATGGGGGAAAATAACTTTAAACTTGTCTGGGAACAGGTGTGGCCACAGCAGCAGTTAATGTACAATTCCAGAGGGAAGGTGGTCTCTCCTGGGCTGCTGCTGGAATCATAGGCTACCCTTGCCTGAGGTCCAGGGAGGTAGAGATGCCCCCTAACACTGTGGCATGATAAACAGCGAGATGGATCACCTGCCATTCAGCCAGCTGCTCACCTGCCTACCAGGTGGTCTCCTTGAAGTGGAAGTTGGTCCAAGTCCTTGACTGCTCATTGAACAGCCCATGATTATGGACTTGCAAAACCGTCAATAAGTGTTCATTTCAACGTACAGTTTCAATTTTGCCAGTAAGCGCTGCCGCTGAATTAAGGGTAAGACGCCACTTCCTGACTAGACATTCATCATCCAGCAGATGTGGGACTCCACGTGCCGCGTCTCATCTGAACTCCATCACAGCCCTGCCCCGTCCCCGTCTGCTGTGTCCCTCTGTTCTGTAATTAAAGGGCCCACAGAGTCATTCGAGTCAGAGATGGGTTTGTTCCGTCTCACTGGAAAATTCCCACACTGGCAAATGTATCTAGACACAGACAAACACACAGCCCCCACCCCAGGGTAGGAGGAGAACTCAGAAAGTCTCTCTTTGGAATCGTTCAGCCCTTTCCCTCTGAAGCCTCATTTTAATTAGTCTCCGCAAGTGGCTCTCCAACTGCACCTCCACAACCCCGGGGGCAGCGTGAAATCTGCAGCTTTGGGCTGTGGATGGTCAGAGGGCTACATAAACAACACTTATACTACGCTTGCCTCCGTGGACTTTGAGTTGGAATGGAGTAATTCAGATTTGATGCCGGCATTTTCTAAGTTATCAATACGAGTAAGCGACCATGCTCTGGGTGAGAAAACGATTGATCATTCTGGTCAGCCTGGACACCAGGACTTGCCTCCATCTCCAAAGCCCAGAAACAACTCGTTAGATGACAATTTTGGAGAACACGTGCTATTCTAACTACCCAAAGACCGGTGCAGGGGTGACATATGTGCAGATGTCATAGTGGGGGTGCTCAGACTATTAACCCCTTGATGTCCCCTGCCTTTATGGAGTCCCTCGTCACACTCAGAATATAATGTCACTTGTCAACGCCGACTGGTGTTTTTTAAGGAGACTCCACAAAGACCCACCAAATGGTGTCTGCCTTTTAATGAGGTGGTTGGAGGATGTGAGAGAATGGGGAACGGAGGGTCTGCCCAAGACCCTCTCATCTGCCCTCCCAGACACTCAGAAGCTGCCCTGTCCACAGAGCATGGACGAGAAGATACACGCTCAGCGACTCTCTTCCCTTGGCCCTGCTGGAGATTCTGGTCTGAACAGGTGCTGTGGGGAGCATTGCCTAGAGAAACTCCATAACCCAGTGCAGCTCAGGGTGCTCCTACAAACACATGATTCTTTTAATTAGAAAAAAAACAAAACTAAGGACTTGCCCTTTGTGATACTTCAAGACTTCTGGTAAAGACTCCACTGAGGTGGTTCTCATCCTGTGGGTTGCAACCCCTCTGGGGGTGGAATAACCCTTTCACAGGAGTTGCATAAGACCATAGGAAAGCACAGATATTTACATTATAATTCATAACAGTAGCAAAATTACAGTTATGAAGTAGCAACAAAAAATGTTATGGTTGGGGGTCACCACAGCATGAGGAACTGTGTTAAAGGGTCCCAGAATTAGGAAGATTGAGAAGCACTGCTCTAGTGGGGAGACTATGCCAACCCTTTCACAACAGGGCCCTGAGGCCTACCTACTAACCAGGCCCTTTCCTCCAGTGTCAAGTTGATTCACCGCTAAGAAGCCACCCTTGGCCTTTGTGTTTGGAGGAGAGTGTCTTCTAGTATCTCTACAAGCTCACATGGAAGGTGCAGCGTCAATGCTGCAGTTTCTCCAGCAGAGCTAGAAACTTCTGGGATTTAACTTTCCACAGGACCGACAGGCAAAGCCAGAAAGAGCCGGACTCCCTGAGTCCTGGGACAGAAACTCTCCTGTATCCGAGGGACACCGTTTGAGACCATTTTCTCCCCAGTCTTTCCAAGCATCCATTTTCTCACCTATCATACGGATTAAAAGATATAGCCTGAGGCACTGAGTGGCTATTTTTTAATGTGGAAATATAATTCATTGAGCCTGCGAAAGGAAAGGTCTGCATTTATTAGATACAGATGGTTGAAAAGTAGCAAATACAGACGTTACAAAGAAGCTCACATTCTGGAGGGGCAAGCAGGTAGAATAATCTAAAAGTCAATGCTGTACCTTTGACTTAGCTGATGTAAGTCTCCAGATGTGCAGAAACAAGACAAGGTGTGATACTGCTTGGAGAATTTGAATTATTGCTTTATTCGATCTCTTTCACAGGTCATTCCTTAAATTCAGTGAAGTTTTTCTAAGCTACCTTCCCAGATTTTGGATTTTTATCTTTTCCTCTCTCCCTCTCCCCTCCATCTCTTTCTTTCTCTCTTCCTCTCCTCCCCCTTCCCCTCCTTTCCATCTCCCACACTGTGGACAGTTACTTGCTTTTTAATGCAGTGGTACAAGTATGCATGTCCACAGATTTGCAGTAGACTGGGGAGGATGGACCTTGCTGCAGATGGTGACGCTGGCTGAGCAAAGGGGCATCAGGGAATCCTCTCCAAGGGCTGAGCAAGGGAAGTGGGGTGAGTGTGGAGGAACAATTAGACCAGGGACACAGGAAGGGAGAGAAGACCGAGGGACAATCAGCTCAGATGCTTGTGTATACAAAACAGAGCTTTGCAGAAAACGGGTTTACATAAGACCCAGGCCACAGGCGGAAGGGAGATTCTTAACCATCTCCAGTCATTGAAGTGAATGGTTGCTCCGTGCAGCGTTAAAAACACAAGTGAATGCAAATGTCCAGTCTGAAAACAATTGGCCTTTTCCAGGCAGACAGGATCTGACCCCAATCCTCCCGGATCCTCCCTCCTCCCGCCAGTCCCCTGGATGCCTTCAGTTAAGATTCTGATATTTGTAACCTAGACATTTTCTTCTACATCTCATTTTCTAAATGTGGCCCGGAAATATTATTTCCCAAGTGCAGAGATTTTTGGCATCCTTCTAAATTCCGTGCTGCAGGTGACAAACAGCCTACCCACCTCCCAGGGCTGGTCCTAGCTGCTGGAGACAGCTTTTAGGGGATTACTTAGGATGTTTTCAGTGACCCCCAACACTGATTTACACCAAGTCTATGTAACAATAACTATTAAGCGACACCACCAGACACTGAAGACCACACATCCGACTCTCTTGTCTTTATTAGCATATGTGCTTGACTCTGAATAATCAGCATTACAATTTCCAATGAAACAGTTCTCATTTGCATAAGCATGTCAATACGGGAAAACATTCCATGTTCACTGATCACACACACACACATACATGTGGACCAGCATGAGTTTTTCAATAGAATAAGACAGTACATGATGTGTTTTGAGTCCACTCTGCTGCATGAGCTAGGAGAGCTGGAAGTAAAGTCAAGCAACATTCAGCCACGGCATTGCCCCACCCACACCCCTACCCTATCTCACTAGAACCTGTGGAGCCCCCAGAGGACAGTCCTACAAAGCGACAGGGGTTACTCAAATAGCATAGGGCTTTTTGTCCACAGTGAGGAGGCGGGGTACCCAGATTCAGTCCTGTGTCCATAAGGGTCTCATGAAGGAACATTAGCCCATCCTCACCCACTCTGAACCATCTCTCTTCAAATGTAGATACAGCATGGGAGCAGCTTAACCAAATCTAGAAACCAACCCTGTCCCCCACACCGAAACTTCTCCTCCCACCGAGGTGAAAGCGCTGGCCAAGACCTCCTTTCCTGTGGGACAAGGAGGATTTTGACAAAGTGAATAAAAGCAGCTCACCCTGGGATCTTGGCACGAATGACAATTCCAATTTACCAACTCTTAGACCCAAATGTCACTAAGATTCCCATTGACAAAAACTCAGGGATAAAAAACGCAGGAAATACCAGAGTCTAAGCAAACCCAATGAAGGGAAATCCAGGAAGTTGGGGATAACCTTCTTCCCCTCGCCACTTGGCCATTGTCTCCCTTCCCAAAGTTCAGGGGTTCAGAACGCCAAGGCTTAGCCAACTAGGTCATTGACTTCTTCGTAACATGATGTTTTCCTATTTCAGAACCAGTATCTATCTCTGAAGGTCAATGTGGGGTTCTAGGAAATGGAAAGTCTTACTTGTTGGTGGGGGAAGTTTTTGCTCTCCATCCACAAAAAAAAAAAAAAAACCAAAAAACCCACCCTGAACATATTTACCCCCAATAGCCCTTGGAAACAAGGAATGACCTTCTCAGTAAGGTTCTAGCCATTCAGAGTTGCTTCTACAGCTATCAGGTAAAGGCATTGACAGAATTAGGAACCAGGAAAAAACAAAACCAGTATCATCAAGAACCTAAGACAGGGAGGGAGGATGAAAGAGCAAGACAGGCAGAGATGTCTGTGTTCGCGGAAGCAAATTTAGGTGGAGAAACCTGAGACCCGCCAGCTCTGCTGACCAAGGTCCTCGGGTAGAAAGCAAGGCTCAGATCTGCCCTGGACACAGCGCTTCTTTCCTTACAAGTAGACCAGAGGCCAATCCGGAGCAAAGCATTGTGGTCAGGGTGAAAAACCAGACCGGAAAGTATAAACTGACCTGAAAAATCCATCACGCGATAGGAAAGCTGTCTAGCTGGCATCTCTGTAGACACAGCTTGCAATCTCCTCTCCTAAAGATATTCCCTAATTTGAGACTCGCTGTTATGCTGAAGTTACACAGCACAGGGCTCTGTCCTGATCTTCCTGTAACAACCACTATCCTGGGACATTGGGACTCTGTGGTGCTCAGTCCAAACACCATCGTCACCTGACCTTGGGTCCTGTTTCAATGCACAGGGACAGTCAATATCATAGACAAGTAAATATGCTAAATAAGAGTGACAGGATAACAAAACTATCAACATCTACCCACAGGCAGAGACTGATAATCCAGGACTAGGCGTATGTCACTGGGTTTCTCCTAGGGTCCCGCCTTACTCTGCTTTTCAGTACCACCACACAGATCCAGTCTCTTGTACATCCTGAGAACCTGCTTGTTCTGAACTCACCAATTCTGTATCAACAGCCAGACACCTTTGTACTCCACATTACTGACCACAGGCCTTGCTGCTGGAACCCCAACCTGAGAGCAGACTCCTGAAGCATCGTAAGAGGAAACCCTTAGTGATGGAAGGAACATGGAAATCTGTGCAGCTAGCTCCATTAAACTTAGGTAAGGCTGAGTGACCAGAAAGGACTCCCCAGCCTACTGGATGGAAGTCCTTTTTCAAGTCAGGGATACTGAGGGGAAGAAAAGAAATCCCCAGATACTGAAAATGCATTAGATGTAACCATCCTGGCCGCTTAAAATTCTGTAGGCCTCCTGGAAGGGACCAGCTGGCTCCCTGGAGGGTTAGATGGAGAACAGGAGACCACAGTGCTCGCCAGCCTCAGCTGAGACACACAAAACACTGGGGGTCAGAAATCAGCTTGTGTTAACCCTAAACACAGGTTCTTGGTCTGCCTCATCAGAACAAGAGAGCCTCTTGTTTCCAGAGACTTCCCAGCCCACAACATGAGGTCTATCTCTTCTGTGACACTTCAATATGAGAGAGTCACCTTCTCTTCCCTTCACTTTTGGATCCCTTTCAACCAGACCTGATAAGTCAACCATGCCCAGCTCCCAGCTCTGCATCGACCGCTCTGTATTGTCAAGCAAACTAGAAAAAATACACGGGGCTGCTTCTTCCAGACTTGCCAGTACACCCACTTTAGAGAAGTCCTAACAATGCCCACTAGGAACAAAGGCAGTCCCAAGACCAGCCATCCCCCTGCAGAAGCACGTGACATCTGATGGGACCATAAGTAACTGAAAATGTCGTCTTTGTTTCTTGCATCTTTCAAGTTTTCTACTACATTTTTATTTTTATTTCAAATGATCTCATTTTAGGGCACTTAAAGGCAACTTGTGTGATTAAGACATAATCCTGTCCTACTAGAAAAAACAAAAACAAAAAAACATCGGGTTTAGACCAACTAGTATGACCAAATCACTGTGGCTTGCCTGAGCCTCTCCTGGATTAAAATTACTTCTCACATTGAAGGAACTGCATCAGTCTTGAGAAAGTCAGGATAGGTGTCACCCAAATAGTTAGAGTCCTTTTCACGTTCTGATGTATACTATCTTCTAATCATTTCACCCACACGGGAAGCCAAGCTTTTATAATCAACAAAACAGAGAGCGTTTTCCCAGCGACAGATACAGCCGCAGAGAACTGGTCGCTTTAAGCACAGCACTGGGCAACTTTCTGTCTCAGCCTCTGGAGGAAGCTCTCCAAATTAAAGACTAAAGCCACACGCTAAGGCTGCCTCTGTTCATGGTGATCTGAATACATGAAGAATTACTGGTCTTCCCACACTTTTCTTGTTTGTGGGATAGTGCAAAGTCTTTTTACCTGTATAGGAAGAAAGTTATAGCCAAAACACAACCAAAGAAATCAGTTAAAACACTGTTGCAACCTTGATGAGCATGAAGGGAGACAGTTTGCCCCACAGGGTGAGGGATGGGTACCAGGATGACACAGGTCCTAGAAGCAGCCCAGCCATGGTGGAAGAACCAGTAAGGCAGAGCCAATGTATTTCACAAGGAGAAAACCAAGGCTTTCAGAACAGTTCCTAAGGGGTTGAGCCTCACAACCTTTAGTTGTGTCCCCACTCTACATAGGGAAGACTCAACTGGGTAGCAGGTGCATCTTAGCAACATGGGGCAGGTTGCTGGTTTACATTTGTGTTTGCTAGGCTGGTCCTAGTCCATGATTGGCTGGCACTGCAAGAGATGCAGCTTGACTAGGCTCATGTTGTCGATGCAGATGCCGCAGTTAGGCTCTGTCTTGGTAAACTGAATGCTTCAGGACCTCCTCTCTGCAGAGATACCCCAGAGCATCCCTGATGCTTCAGGACCTCCTCTCTGCAGAGATACCCCAGAGCATCCCTGATGCTTCAGGACCTCCTATCTGCAGAGATGATACCCCAGAGCATCCCTGATGCTTCAGGACCTCCTCTCTGCAGAGATACCCCAGAGCATCCCTGCTGACTTGGCTATATCAGACTGACAACGCTTATGTGTTCAGGGAGCCCATGTGTTTATCTTGGCAGGCTGATGACATGGGAGCAAAATCAGGGTCTCCCAACCTAGAATCCATGATCACTATTGTTTTTGTTTCCCAGATTTCAAGTATAGGACTGAATGTTTTCTCCAGGAGGCCTAAGTATCCTATAATGGGTGACTTTTCATTTTTTTATAACCATGTCACCCATTGGTGAAATGCCAAGAACAGGATTTTGCTTTAGCTGTGAATGTGCTTGAAAGTCATTGGCTAAAAAGTCTTCATCAAGTGAGTTTGAGATATGGCTTACACGTTAGATGTAATTATGCAGCATGTACTCACTTCCTTTCTACTACGGGATGCAAGCTGCTTTTTTTGAAGCATTGTTTGAAGCTTCTTACCATCTCCTTCAGAGCCGAGAGTGGATATAATATCTAATTGTTGTACTTAGCATTAGGGGTCCATGGCACCAAAAGGGACAGGAGAATTGTATTGGGACCTACAGAATGCAGCAGTGTGCCATGATGGACCTGGCAGGATGAGTTGTCAACCCAGCGTGCCATAAACAAAGCAACTTCTGAGCATCCTAAAAATAGCTGTGTTTTCTATCCCAGCCTTGTGCTGGGCAGAACAGACTCAATTTCTGGTTAAAGTGCAGGATATAGCCTTCCAGGGTGCACTACTAGTTCTCAAAATGGTTTTTATTTGGCCAATTAAATGCTTAGAAGAAAATGTATTTTTAAAAGAAAAAAGAAATAGTCAAAAGATAGGGGTAAACTCTAAATCAGTATCTACCCGTTTGTAAATCCCAGCCCTAACCTCTGAAATGGACCGCAGTCATGTGACTGCACTGAAGTCTGACATGGCCTCGTGTAGCTCTCGGGGCCATCGCTCTCTGATGTCATGAGCTTCTGGAACCCTGAATAGAATCCAGAGCTTTTGCTCTTGTGAACTCAAAGCCGTTTTTCCAAATGTGCTGAAAACCTCTGCAGCATTGTGAAAACTCTCGCTTGCCTTCCTTTGTTGGCAGTAGAAAGACAAAGTGGACATGGCAGTGAAGAGGAACAGGACTCAGACTCTCTGTGACATTTCCAACTACTGTTCAGACAACCATTCTCTTCAGAACGCCCGATTTCCTGCACCGTTCCTGGTTAGTGGGCCTGTGCTTGTCTATGCAGTTGTCCCATAAACATATGATCCACGGGGAAACACACACAACAATACCTGAAGAAACGTGGGACACACACACTGAAGGGAGGCAAGAAATGACCATTTTGTTGTAGATAAAGCAAACCTTCAAAATAATTCAAAGTCGCCCTATGCATCTGCTTCTGGGAGTGGCTAGCCCTAGGAGTGCATAGAGGATGTGTTCTTCAATGCAAGCATTGAAGGTATGTATTAGAAACAATCTTAATTAAATTTAGGCACAAGGCATATGATTCTAGCTAAATTACAAGGCTGCTCTGGAAAAAAAACAACAACATGATTTTAGGAACAATTGTAAGTCTATGGATAAAACCCATGCCCACCCCATCAACATGATTTGGGAGGGTTTCTGGTTAATATGCGTTGTTTTTGTTTTTCAACTCAGAAGGTGAGCTTGCATTGCACCCTGTCAAAATCTTTCTCAACAGGCAAGGAGGAGATTTCAGCACAGTGGCCCTTGGGTAGGGTTTGTCAATCCTACTGGTCAACCGCCATGTGCTGTAAGACGCTGTGGTTTTCAGACACATCTACACAGACTAGTTGAATAAAGACCAACTCCAGACTTGATGTTGCTGAACTCCTCAGCTCCATCTTGCCATCCTGCTCGATCGAGGAGATGGTCTATAGTTTACTGACACAGCACTTTGAGGGGTTAGGCATTAGAACACTCTGCTTTGTCTTGGGAAGGCAACTTCTTGCTTGGCTAGTTATGGAAGCTAAGGAGTGACTTCAAGATGCTGTCTGGCCAGAATCTGCAGATAACCATAGAACTCTTCTCCTCCATCAGGTTTGGATTTAGCCTCCTTTGGTTCCTGCAGTGATGCAGGAGCCTCCAAATACCAAATTATTATCAGGCGGTCTTGGGGGAACCTCTGGGCCCTGCAATAAAGTAGACAGACTTTCTATTGGAAGGTGCTCAGGAGCAATTCAGCCCTGTTCTCATCGCTCTAAAATCTCACAAATCACCTCTGGACTTGGTGAGCGGACATTACCACACAGCTCCTGGTAGTGCATAAGTATGTCAGAGAGCATGATTGCTCATTGCTCCTCACGGAAGCAATCATATGCATCATTTAAAGAACCCTAATCTAATCGTGGCATTTGCTGTTTAAAGCAAAGCTGTGTGAGTGCTGAAGCCATCTCACTATGTCAAACCACTTGTAAGCCTTGTCTATTGAGATGCTTACAGCAGGGGATCCTGAAGATCCAGCTTGGGGGTGGGGGTGGGGAGCTAGCAGTCCATGAGCCTGATCTGAACCATGCTGATGCATTCTTACTTGCTCTGTTTAGCATTTGAAATCTTGAGCCACTCAAATAAAAGAACAAATACCTCCTTTCTCTGGGAAATTTGGTCATGCCAGGCCCATGTCCCAGTACGGTCTTAATTATTTCATATCATTTCCCCAAGATAGCTTGTTCCTCCAACTGACTTGCCCGATTTCTGAAAATTGGATGCAAAACCTTTCTGTAACACAGCCAATCTCAGTGCTTATCACACTGGGCTTCATCGTGTGATGATCAGGTTGGGCCTGCCTGATGAGTCTCACCACAGTCAGAGATCAAGTCATCACCGCCACCAGTCCTCTGGTTCCCACCCTCGTAGAAGTACTACATCTAATCAGCAGACACTGAACGTACTGAGGTGTGCAGTCTAGAATGTACTCTTTCAACTCTGTGAAAGGAAAGCGATGTCACTCTTGGCGACATAAGATGTGTAGTCTGAAGTCAACATCTTTGAATATAAAATACAGTTTCTGGGACATGTATGATCCCAGGCTGGTAGTGTGTGGTCCAAGCCTGTGACAGACTCAGCGGGATGGCAGTGATACATTGTCCTGTGACATTTGTTTTATGGGTGTGAGGGAAACGCTAATCTGTCTTTCAAATCTTTGAAGTGTTTTTTTGCCATCACCTATGCATCTTTTGGGAAGAGCCCCTCCCCCACTTGAGAGGTTATTAGAAGTTAGTTTGTTTAGGACATTGAATAAAAACCACTTATCTGAAACTAATCTCTCAGAATTTTACAAACTTAAAGCAAGATACACTTCTGTGCATCCGGTCTCTGTGCCTAATCGTGGAAATAGTTCAACTGGGATGATTGCAATCTGTTTAGTCAAAGAAAAGATTTCATAAAGCTTATTTTTCTAAAATTGCCTAAATAAATCTGATTAAGTTGCCTAGCACTTGGTTAAAAGTATATCCAATAAAATCAACATGTACAAGTTTGGTACCAATGAAAAGGGACTGAGAAGACTGTTACAAATTCACTGGTAACTAATACTTCAGCAATATATTGTCACTTCTGGTCAACATCTGTTTGATGTCAAAAACCCACTGCGTGTCTTGTCCTAAGTTATGGTTAGCAGTTGAAGTTGCTGTTTTCTCAAGACTAAAGTCAAACCTAAACTGGACTGCAGACACACACAGAGCACAGGACAACAGACACTGAAGCTTGAAGAACATACTGGAATGAAGTGCAATGTTGACATGGGGGTGGGGGTAAGGGCAGGAAGAGAAGGGTAAAATCTTCTTCATTCCCATTTCTTTGATCGAATATCCATGGAAGATAGGTGATTTATTAAAAATCATCAAAGATAATGTCTGGGGAAAAGTTAGCTTTAGATTATGCAGGGTAAGATATGTCTGAGGTCATGGTGTCAGGCCTGGAGGGGTATGTGGGTGGTGGTAGTACTAGCCAAAGAGAGTTGGTGGTCTAGGGCCCAGGCAGGAGGCCAGAAGCAGAGGGGAAGCTGGGGGTTCCATAGCTCTCTTTCAGACCCTTCCAAGTGTGAGTGACTTCATGACTGATCCACAAATCAAAAGGCCTCCAGAAATAATCAAACTGTTTTCTGAAATCTCCTTAGGGTCTCGATTGAGGGTGTGGCTTCTGCCAACGTCCTCTTAGGACTCTGGGGTCACAAACCCTGCAGCCGCCCACCTACTTCCTCCACACAATCACCATCCATTTAAATGAAGGAAGTTTTCTCTTTTAAAAGGTATCTTTTTATTTTCTGAGGGCTGATCACTTGGTACTGGCTAACCAGTTGGTGTGCTCGTCCCTGGGGTAGACCATCTCTCACTCTCAGCACTCCATAGCTGTCTGTAGTTCTTCATGTAGGGCTGAGGCCTACATTCTCCGTTCACAGTAATGTGTCTATTATTGCTTTTGTTCATTCATTCTTATTGGACACATTGATGATTCAGCCTTACTTCTCCTCCATCGGAGAGGAAAGCAAACTTTATGCTAATTGAAGTCAACCTCAGCTATCCAGCCTGGGGATGATAGAAATAGACCACACACCCTAGTCCTGATAATAAGATATTTCTAGGGAGAACAATAGGAAAGACTGAAGATTCTCTTTCCGTAATGTCTTGTATTGTCTTCCTATTTGACTGCCGTATATATAGACATCCCAAGGATCTTTGCCAATGCGGACCTCCACAAGGAATACCTAATTCTAAACAATATCTCCTCTTAACTTGGTCATATCATAGTTATTAGAATCAATAACACCACGATTTTGAATAACACTCAATGTTCAAGGACTTTCCCAACACTTAAGCCTCCTTTTGTCCCTGCCATGTAACTAATTCAGCTAACATCTTCAGTGAGGCACAGTCTCACACAAACTTATAACAGTGTTAACTCTGATACTTAGTCCCAACTCCAGTCTTATGCATACCTTGAAATAAATGCAAATAAATAGAAAGAAATGATCATTTTCCCCTTGTATAAGAAAGATTTTATTGCTAAGCCCTCTGCAATGGGTTTTCAGCAAAATATCACTCTCTAAACCTAACTTTATAATTGTCCTCCTTAGCTTCTGAGACTGTGTGGGAAAACAGCATTTAGTAGTAGGCAGGATATAGGGATGTAGTAGACAGAGGACAGCCACCTGGTCAAGGCCAGGGAGCCCTGGGATCAGGGACACCTGATATCCTAGCCCCCAAGGCCTCTTCTTCATCCATGAGAGAAGGCCTGTGTTCAAACAGGGAAAACCTGTGTGTACACTCATTAAGCTTGAGATTTCTGCTTCTCCTAAGGTCTTGCTCCATACTTTATATCTGGTCAGTGGTTCAGAAGTTAGGAAAAGGGGCCTAAGCTTGCCAGCAGAAGCAGACTGATGGGCTAGCATAATCACTACAGGTGAAAGTCCTTCTCCTTCTCATACTCATAGGACTTGATGTAACAGTTGTGACATCACAAGGCCTCATGCTAGGAATCAGGATGAGAAAAGAGTACAGAACGACCCCCAAATCAATACCACCTGTATGAAACACGGAGCCTTTCTGACGGCCTAGAATGCATGCTCTAATTGCTTTCAATAAGCCAAATTTAAGCTACACCGATTGCCTGTCAACTATAAATTATGTATCTGCATTCTGGTGACACTTCTGCTTTTTGTCTACATCCTTCTCCAGATAAGCGTGCTTGATTATAGCTTCATGTTGACAAATGACTGCGGGAAATGGATTCCAAGAGAAGTCCATATCTGCCCACGGTTCCCAGCCCAGCAGGAGACAACCCTGAGAATCTCCTAAGTAAGCAATGCAAGAATCTAGCCTGTAGGCCAAAGAGTGCAAGAATCCTCAAATAGTCCACGGCCCCCATCCCCAGCCAGCCTTCTCAGAGGCCCTGATAAACAGAATTGTCGGAGCAGCTATGCAGTAAATGGGTCAATAAGTACAAACAGATGTACTCACATGTGTCTGGCTTGAGCTGGCTGTTGGTGATGCCAAAGTACTGAGGGTTTTCAATGACAGGAATCTTGGTCATTCCAATAATGACAGCATCAGGACCGCCCTCTGAAGAAGATGGAGTATTACTCCCATTGGAGATGTGGTGGAGCGGGCTGGCCGAGTCATCGTCATTGCTGATGACAGAAGCTGGACCTGGAGTTAGAAGAAGCAGGCATTCTGTAGTTTAACGGCTTCAGTTGGACTTGGATTCACATACATTCCAAATGTGTAACTTCGGTAACTTTTGTGGGTTTCAGTATGTTCAGGGCATTGCCATCATCACTACAACCTGATGTTAAGACATTTCCCTCACCCCAGTTAGTATTTATCTCCCATTCCCTCCACTCCCGGTCCCAGACCTCCACAAATTTACTTTTCCACTCTGAGTTAACAGACCTTGGCATTCCACCCAAGTGCAGCCAACGTAATTCATGACTTGCACTTAGTATCCTGTCTTTAGGCTAATTCTCACTGCCATGCAACTGATGTTTCTTTTCCTTGCTGAGTGAGTGACCCGAAAGGGTACAGACATGGCATGCACTGTCTATCTGTCCCTCCACCTATTGAGGATTTGGAACTCTTTGACTAATAAGAATAATGCAGTTGTGAACACACCTGTCCACGTTTTTGTGGGGACACATACCTCCTTTGCTCTTGTGTGACACTGGCAAAACCTAGGGGAGGCCCGGGCTTAACATTTGGAGCAACTAAATGGATTTACAAAGTGATTTACTAAGTGGCTGCACAGTGTCGTGCATATGAGGCTGCTGACTGCATTTCCATTTTCTGCACCTGCACGTGCCGTCCCCAGGACCTGGGGTTCTGTGCACACCTTAAGAGCACCCTAGCCCTGAACTCCTGGCACGAATCCAGGACAGCTCTTTCTCTGGGGACTTAGAGCGATGTTGAGAATTTGGAGATCTGAGTTTCTTATCATCACTCTTTCACTCACTTCTCCGAGTGCCTACATCTGCTTACAGCTGGGGGCTGTGCTGGGGAACACCCAGTTGTTATTTTATGGCACTGGGGTGGGAATAGGGATATGAAAATGCATTATAAACTTAAATGTGCTTCATGTACATTGATGTATAGAACCTATGACATTATTGGGATCCCTTTATACTAGAGCAATAGCTTAATTATTTTCCATACAAGAATTAAATTTAACCCCAGACCCAACAACCCATGTCTCTGTGCTCACTCCGCTACATTTTGTCCAATCAACAGATCTGCTGAGGACTCAAGACCAACCGAAGTCAACAGCCATAGTAGGCTCAGATAGATAAAAATGTATGGGAAGACTCCAGAACACTGAACAGCACATGGATAGGCACTTCACATGTCTTTTAGACATGGATCACACATGCCTGGACATACATAGAATGAACTCATGGTCCATAGAGAGGGTGGGAGGGAAAGCCAGGCAGAGGGAAAGGGTGGAATCAGACAACCAGGCAAGGCAAAAGTTTGCTACAGAGGGATGTCAGGGTTGTACTTCCACCCAAGGGAGTGTGTTGTCAACCCCACCCCCGCCTCATCCCCCAGCATGCCTCAGGACCTCTGTGTATTCTCCATTTACTCCCCATCCTTAATTACTTCCATGTAAAGCAATTACAAAAACGAAGGTTGTTTTGTCAGACTCTGATACAGCTTGAATCCCTATTCAATACAATGATAATCCACCCACCAAACTCTAAGATCCATTTTCCCCCTATGGGGATTACTGTAGTTTGTAGTGATAACAGTTGGACGTTCCCCAGCTAGTTGTGTCTTAAATGAAGTATGCAGGGGGGAACCTACTGCTATTACCGGTAATTCTTAAAGCAGTCTCTCAATGGGAGAGCATTTAAGTTGTGTTTAATAATGTACTCTGGCTTGATTCTGCAAACATGTCCTCGCACAGCCAACTCAGAAGCCACGCAATGCTCAAAGCCAAGGCAAGCCCGCCAGTTGTGCTCATCTTGTGCCTTGAGCGTCTGTGTTCGCAAACAGTGGAAACCCTGCCAAGAATAGCTGTAAGGACGAGTTCTTACTAATATCCCCAGCCATCTCTGTTGTGCAACCTGCTTTCCGACAAGCCTTGATCACTTCGGCTTCTGGCAGGTGATGGAGATGGAGAGGTGCCACACTTGGCTTTCTGTGCATTGTCAATAAAGCTCTCCTGCCACTGGCTCCCTCGCTAGGTCCCCAGAGCAGCCGTTACTTCTGTGAGGCTACCAGCTACCAAAGCTTGCTACCCTCAGAACCCTTAAGGGAGGTGCAGTCAAGGCTGCATATTTCTCAAAAGATTCCAGGCTCCACCTTGACCCCCATGGGTGGAAAAGTTGTCATCCTCTTATATTCCATGTGTTGGCATGAAACTCCTCCTGGGACCTCAACCACACTTACAAACACATTGGCTTCAGTTGGGTTTGTCTCTGGATGTCCTCTGGCCCCAGTTATCCTGTGAGGATCACAGCGGTGATTTCTCCAGGAATCTAGCTCTAACTCACTTGCCAACGACATATTAGAACCCTTGTACACAGTAACCTCCTGTTTGGGTTCCACCGAAGAACCCACACTCTCCTCCTCCGTGTCCACCAAAGCACACTCCCTGTTCCCTAGCCCACTAGCTAAGAATCAGTCCCTCATATAACTTAGTGTGAAGGGATAAGGCCTGAGGACATGGTGAGCATGCATACGGAAGGGCCTGCATTTCCTTCTGCCACTGGTAAAAAGCCAGACAATTTTTCAAAGCCTTTTCACTTTGAAGAGAGTAACCGTTGACAAATGGAATATCAGAAACCTCCACAATTCATCAGAGGAATGTTAATTCAACCGCTGTTCCCTTCATTAGTGATGTTCCAAAGCCTGGAAGATTGATATGGCTGGCAAGGTTGTGGGAATTAAGACCATTTTTCTATGAACATTTTAATATAACGGCACACAGAGCACAGCAAAGTTGGGAGGGGAGAAAGCTCCCGATGGGGACAATGAATGTCTATATAATTTGACAGCAGCCTGTCTGCACATTTTATAATTTGTGTCTTTTGTGTGTCTGTGCACACAGTTTAGCAGACACTGTAGAAAAGAAGACAGAAGTCAGAGGCACATTGCAGGGTATTATAAAAAACTCATATGAGAACTTGAAAACTGTATTATAATAGTAATACAAAGTTTAAATTGCTAGGAATGTACACCGCTACTTAATTTGAGGTAGTTAGTTCCCATAACAAAGCTGATAAACGGGAGGTATACATAGAAACATTTTAGCTCATTTTTATTTCAATATAAAATAAAAAGAAATACAGAGAGACATTGCTTTCTCTCATCAGAGCTACATGATAACAATACTATATATTTGATTTTTTTATATGTTTCTAAGTCTAACTGAACATATTTTCCAATGATTAAAATGGTCATCTGGGAAATGAGCTTCCTTTGTAATACCAACAATGCCTTCAGCGGAGGAAGAGATTGCTACTTATAAGCAACTGGATGTATTGACCACACTTTCCTTTGCTTTCTATGGGCTGGTGCTTTGGCCACTGGGATCTGCTACCCAATCTCTAGATAAAATAAATGCCTTGCCCACCAGTGCGTCTTCCACACACCTACCAACATAGCCTACACCTGCAGTCGCCGGCTTCCTGTGGTCTTCACACTCCAGGTCACCATCCGCTTGTACTGTCACCCTAAGGCAGATGCCATACAACTCAGGGGAGTATGGAAGCCCAGAGCCTGCTGATTTCCTGCAACTGGATGGACCTAGATCTGCCTCCTCTGCCTCCCTAGTTCCTCCTCATGAAAACAAAATGAAGGCAAGAATAGCTCTTGCCCTCATTTCCCTGTTCCCTCTACCTCCTGACTGACCAGGGGTCTCTATGTAGCCACACATCGTGGCATGATGCATTCCTTTTTAGAAGCTCTGAGTCATAGACTCTCTTTACAGTGGTCCTATCTCCTAGCTGTTGGCCTCCCCACAATTGACAAATACAAAGAAAGCCTCTGGTGGGTACAATTGAGACATTCTGAAGAACAGTCTATGCTACCATTTAAGAGGGTCTAAGCACTTTTGAACATCTCTAGGGCAAGCACCCATCTGTGGTTAAGGGTGTCTAGAAAGGACTGAGGTTGCACAGTGGTTAGCTTCGCAGGGAAGGAAGACACCATCCTCCAGGACTGTAGGAGAACTGGCTTACCTTCCTCGGCACACATATCCCTGAAACAACAAACCCTCTAATGTCTCAGGGGAATGACGGACTAGTTCTGAAATGTGCCCCAGGTTACTGGAGCTCGGTCCCCTGCCTACTTTCCCTCCGTTAGAATCTTTGAGGCTAGCGAAGGAGTGAAGCTTGGTGTTTTACCCCTCTCAAGACATTTTTGGGGAAAATCTGTCTCAGCCTGAGCTTGGTCCCCTGGTCATTTGCAGATCTCTGATAGACACTGCTAGAGAATGTTTGACTGGACAAGGTCCCATGTCAGGGTTAAAAAGATAAAGGAAACAGGCTTCTATCAGGCAGTGATAGCACACAACTTTAATCCCAGCACTTAGGAGACAGAGGCAAGCAGATCTCTGTGAGTTCAAGGCCAGCCTGGTCTACAGAGCGAGTTCCAGGACAGCCAGAGCTGTTCACAGAGAAACCTTGTCTCAAAAAAAAAAAAAAAAGAACAAAAACAAAAACAAAAATTAAATAAATAAATAAATTTTTTTAAAAAAGGAAGCAGACTTCCTTCTCTGGCTGGGCTAAGCAAACATAGGACAGACAGCTGAGAAATGGGTGGCTTCCTTATACATGTCTGTGTCTAACCTTGCTACAAAAAGGAACAGCAACCAAGAGTCTGCCCTTGATGATCAGATCTCGGGAAACCACAGGGATGATACGAAAACAAAACAAAACAAAACTTGCCTTTTCTCGCCTTCCATGTAAAAATTTCTATTCTTTGTCTTTGTCCATACAGAAAACACCAAGCCGAGAGGAGGTCCTGGGAGATCACACCTGACTTGGGTCCTAATGGTGAGCCCATACCATCTGCATTCACTGCACGAGCTGCATGCTCTGCATTTCTATTGTCTGCATTCGGTCTGAATGCAAAGGAAGAGAATGCAATCAAGCACAAATCACAGTGTCTGGATGTGGAAGTCTGTTTGTGAGAAACAGAAAATCGCCAGAGATGAAGAAGCTCATTTGCCAGTTTGGAGTTGTATTGCATCGTAGCCAACAGAGCAAAGTGAAGAGCCCAACTTGCCCAAGCTTGCCTGTCCAGCCAACCGCTGTACACTGCACTGGGGCCCTGATGTAGTTCGTCTCTAACCTTCCAAAGCCATCACTGCCTAGAGCAGAGACAGCAGTTGGCATGTCCACAGCATTAGAGACAAGTCAGCTTCAAGCACGCAAACCTACTTACTACAGAGTTTACAAAAGTAATGCCTTTTCTAGGAAAACAAAAACAAGCTAGGTCTTCTGTTCAACAGATCTAAAACTGGGAAGACAGAAAATAAGTTAAAGACCAATGAACAGAAAGAGAACTTGAGACCAGGGAATAGAGAGAGAAACTGAGACCAGGGAATAGAGAGAGGACCTGAGACTAGGGAAAAAGAGAGAAACTCTGAGTAGGTGCTGCAGAGCCAAGCTACAGGAGCTCAGTAAAGCCAGAGGAGGTGTGACTACTTCCCCCTTACCCACACCTTGTCTTGACTTCCCCAATTTCAAACCATGAGACATCTGAAAGCCACAACAAAACATAAAATAAACTTCGAAAGAGAAGTGGAAACTGGAGAAAGTCGACCGACCTTGGCCATATATCTCAATAACACGCCCCCTCAAAAAAAGCATTTAAAAAGTAAAAACCCCTGGAGATCAAAACTTCCTCTCAGACCTGGGAAGGCGAGTTCCAGATTCCTGTGTAAACACTTGCATTTCAGCCTGGCCAAGGAAATGGCCCAAGCCTGGGGTTAAGAACTCTGAGCTGTTGCTCTTCTTTCTCACTTTCTTCCTTCCCCCCATAGTGGAGAAATCATTTCTTCACCTTGAAGGACAGCTGTGCCGGGTGAGGACACACAATTCACTTGGCAAATGCGCCACAGCTTTGCAGCAATGTGGGAAAATGATGAGAGAAAACAGACCTTATCTGAAGCCAAGAAAGGTGATAAAGGGCCACACACAATTCCTGGGCGGTTGCGGGTATTGGAATGTTCCATGCATGTCTGCCGCTAAGTCACTGTGTGATGGGCAGCATGAACCGTATGGCACCAGACTCTACTGGGCACATATATGCAAGACCCCTGCTGTTTGGAGGGTCCCAGTGACTAACGGCATGGCACAGTAAACCATCTATTCCTTATACTCAACCATTGCCTTAGGAAGCTCTGGGTTGGAAAGTAT
The DNA here is from genome assembly GCA_028555095.1 of Dicrostonyx torquatus. Taxonomy (NCBI): domain Eukaryota; kingdom Metazoa; phylum Chordata; class Mammalia; order Rodentia; family Cricetidae; genus Dicrostonyx; species Dicrostonyx torquatus. The sequence goes on from JAQHUG010000152.1 coordinate 854,020, forward strand.
TTTCTATACCACAGAAAAATCTATGGTTGTGGACCGGTAAAGGAGCAGAGGCAACCTAAGTCGTGCGCTTCTTTGCTCTGGGGCTCTACAGTGACCTTCACAGTCAGTTAAGACTAAAGCTAGGTTCAAGAACTAATCACGTGAAACAGTACAGGTGAAATGCTCCCTGTACTCCAAAGATACTTCATGAAATTGCTGCCCTGATGGTTTCAGCTTTAAGCTTAGGCCTTGCCTTCCCAGAATCCTGCACGCCAGGCTTGCAGCCTAGGCTGATATTTATTTACTTTACTAGTTAGTTATCATTGAAGTGTGGGAAAATAAGCCCTAGGCAATTACGTGTGTGCTGAGCTTAGGCCTCAGCCCAAAGCTGACTTTCTCAAATGGTTGAAGTTCATCTAAATACTTCCTTCCAGGGGTTAGAAACCAGAAGGAAAGCTGGATCACAATGCTAAGCCAGATAAAAATCTTTTACAAGGAGACACTGAGCTTTACTCCTGAGAGTAAGGTTGGCCCAACAGCATCATGGTGCTGCCACGAGCAGCTCTACTCAGAAGGTCCATTTCCCTACTGGTCATTTTTAGGGTATTTTGTGCATTTGTTTCTTTGATGGTGGTGAGAATCAAACCCAGGGCTTCATCCATGCTAGACTAGTGCTCTACCACTAAACTACCTCCTCGCTCCTCAATACTTGTTTGACGTATCTCCAGAAAAAAATAAAATCATAGCTTGCATATTTTGAGACTATTTTCTTTTCCATTTCAGCAATTTTTCAGTCACTTTCCTTTTTTATAGAGAACCCATTAAAGGTCGGCACTCATCTCTCACTGACTGCATTTTGGGATTATACTATCTGTTAACTTACAGTAAACATTGTGGCACTGAGCATTTAACACATCTGAGGCACCCACCCCCTTTTAAAGCATCACTGTAGTAGGGTAAATCCTGTTAATAAACAGAATTGCTACTGAAGACAGTGTTGAGCTATAGCATCTCACTTTTACCAACAACACTTGAGTGAGGAGTCTATAGTTGAGTTCTAGTCCAATGTGCAAGTGAGGGCGGACCACTTCCTACTTCCTCTCTGCCATTCATGTAGCTGAGGAGTGAGCCACTTCCTACTTCCTCTCTGCCATTCATGTAGCTGAGGAGTAAGCCACTTCCTACTTCCTCTCTGCTTTTCATGTAGCTGAGGAGTGAGCCACTTCCTACTTCCTCTCTGCCATTCATGTAGCTGAGGAGTGAGCCATTTCCTACTTCCTTTCTGCATTCATGTAGCTGAGAAGTGAACCACTTATTTCTCTCTGCCATTCCTGCAGCTCCACCCTACTGGGCTGAAACTTGGCAAACTGTCTCCTCCTGTCTGTACCCTTGAAATCACTATCACGCTGCTTCTGGCATGATGCTGCATTGCACGGGAGCATCAAGGACCACTGTAGCTAAGAAATCACAGGCGTGCCTCTTGTGCAGCCTTACAGTACCCACTTGCCCTTCAACCATATCTTCCCTGAATTACAAATCACCTCGAAGTTGCTGACAGGGTGTCAGAGCAGAGAGACTGATATGCTCAGTCATCCCACACCATAATGACAGACAAGGGAACTGTTCTGAGAACCAGGTTTTCTTCAGTCTTCTAAAATTGCCTTTCCCATATCCAGAGTTGCCAAAATTCACCAAATTCTGGGACATTATAACTAATTGAGTTGTCTATGGAGTCAAATACTATTCATTCTTTATCCAACTGGCAGAGCAGAGACTTCAAAGGGTAGTAGCTTCCTTGTTTGTCTGAAGGGGCTTTCGGAGGAAAGAGAGCCACCCTAGAAGTACTTCCGTGCATGTTGAGGATGGGAGACCTCAGAGGAGGAGAAGCCACTCCAACCCAGAGGAAAAGTGAATTTTCAGGGGACACATTTCTGGATTCTATAGTACAGAGTGGGGATACAGAAAATTGGGGGTGCCCCAGTTTTCAGTGTTCAGTTAGACAGTTTCTCAACCGGCAGGCGAACTGAAGCAATTTGCTTTCAGAAGGTGCCACACTTCAGATTTTGAACTCTTTGCTCCAGGTTCCTGACTCACTGGGGACATTCCATGGCAGGAGCAGACAGAGCTGCCACCAGCCAGGTGACCATGAGCCTGCCATCGGTGCTCCATGAAGCACTGCACTGCCAACATATTCGGACATTAGACTTGAAACAAGACAAAAGTGTCAGCAATCCTAGGACAGGAAGAGACCAGATCAGTTCATCTTAGACAGATTGTTTTGACTGCAGGATAGAGTCAGAACTGTAGGAAAGACAAAGAATAAGAAACTGGCCAAGAGGTTTAAAGAGAAACGAAGGCTCAAGAAAACTAAAGCCTGGCCTGGCTGTGGGGGAGGAGATGGGCAGAGTTAGGGAGCTAACTGTGATTGACAAGTCAAGGAGAATCTGAGGAGGGAGTCACAAAGCTCACAAAGACAGTGAGGGAGAGGATCGTGCTGTCCATAGAGTCCTGACGGAACTTGGGACAGAAATAACTCCACAGTTATAAAGGGAAGCTCCTAAGACACAAATCCCAGATAAGACAAATTAAAGTAAAAAGCCCTACTTAGGTGTTTGGCAGAAAATGAGAGGAGACTTCTTTAATGTATATTTTAATGTCCCAATGGCCTGTGTGTCCCCAGGGTCCCTGGAATACAGCCACTGTGAGGCAGTGGGGCTGCTAAGAGGTAGAGCCTAATGCTATAACTTTAGGTCATTTGCGAGTGTGTGTGTCCTTTAGAAGATTGTGGGACCCCAAAGTTTTACTCCCTACCAAGGGGTGAGCAGTTTTGCTCAGCCATGCACTCTTGTTGGGATATGCTGTGCTATGTCCTCCCACAGGCCACTGAAGATGGATGGGATCCATTACAACTATGTCAGCCTGGTCTAAACCCATCACTTGAGGCTTTGTTACAGAGACAAAAAGCTGACTGATGTGGGAAGCATCAGGTTGGCAGGCCTGGGGTTCAGGATGGCCAAAGCTCTGGGCACTTAAGGAGCTGGAGAAGGGAAGTGGGGTCTGTATGGGACTCCTACCCTGGTTGTTTCTATGGGTACCCAATTGAGGCTAAATTTGGATAAGCTTATTTCTGACTTGCTGATGTCTAGGCTCCCTTTAGAAGGGGCACAGTCACAGTGAAAACAATATATGCCTTGGGGCCTCTGAGGCCAAGAAAATGCAAGAGCTTCAGAGAGATGAAGTGGCTGCCACCTCCCAGAAGCTCTAGACACTCAACTGTTCCTTCGTGATGGATTGAAGCAACAGTCTTAAAACAGAAAGAAATAATGTTCTCCCTCTCTTGTGGTGACTCACCATGGGGACTGGGGTCTGCCCAGCCTCCTTTTATTTTCAGTTTAATAAGAGACATTTGTTCACAGCAAAGTGAAGGGCTCCCTCAAAAGTAAACGTAGATACAGCCAGCACTAAGAATCTGTCTTGTTCAAATTCTAGTAGGAAATTAACTGGTTAAACCCTAATGATTTTGAAAAAAGCTGACCAAAGAAGGGGAAAAATAATATATCAACAGCTCAGTAACTCTGAGACAGAACTGAAGTAAAATAAAATAAATACCAAGAAAGATTAGTTTTTCAAACATCTCTCCAAGGAAACAGCAAGGATTTAGTAAGTTGAAAAGGGAGTATTCATGACCCAAGTGAAAGCCGGAGAAAGAAGCCAGAAATGGGGAAATGGAAGAAACTGGACCGTCCCTGTAGATCCCGGCCACACAAGCCCTTAGCATTAGCGTTCCAAAAGTTCTGACCTCAGACACCCCAGTTTCCAGATTGCCTTTCACATCTCAGAGAAATCACATTTGTACATTTGTATGTGAGGAGAAAAATCACTAGTTTCCAGTCCTTTAACTCCACAGGAATTAAAACCTGCTGCATTACCAAACGCTGCTATCTCCCCATCCTAGCATCCCCAAGAACAGCATGTCCACCACTTTCAGGGAGCAGATGAAATGCCTCTTACATCCAGTCCTGAGTCTGTGCCTACCCAGAGAGGGCACATGAAGGCTGCCGTTCCTGGCTGCTTTGCCACAGGGAGGGTGCTGAGCCCAGTGAAAGCGTCTTCCAAACACTGGACTGCTGGACACTGGCATGGAGGGGAGGGGAGGCAAAGGATCACACTGCTGACAGTTTCCTTTCTGGCTGACTTGCAATTGGCTAACTAAACAGCTGGCTTCAAATTAATTCCAGTTCCTCCAGTCTCAGAGGAGTGTCGTTCGGGGCCAAGTTTCCACTTCAGTTCCACCTTATCTCATACTTCTGGACATAAGCATTATAAATGAAAACCCATCCACGACTAGGAGGAGGGCTTGTGTCGGGGTGATCTGACTCTGAACATCCCAGCATAGAGAGTACCTTCCTCCCCATCAACCTTCACTTGGGCCATCTCCGCCTCTAAACTTCTAATTTCATTAACTCCTAGCGTCTCTAAGAAAAACATCATCAAACAGTTCCTAGGGTTGAAGACACGGCTCAGCAGTAAAGAGCACTGGCTGCTCTTCCAGAGGACCTAGGTTTAATCCCCAGCACCCACATGTCAGCTTCCAAACATCCATAACTATAGTGTCAGAGGGATCTGACACCCTCTTCTGATCTCTACAGGTACTATATGCACATGGTGCACACACATATTTGCAGGCAAAGCATTCATACACATAAGATAATTTCTTTAAAGTTTCTTTGTGACAAAAAAAAGGCATTATGGCTTCAATCCTTGAAATTAACAACTTTTTCTTTTATTCTTGCCTCTTAGCCTATGTTTCCCAGATGCCCTTGCAGTTAGTTGCAGTTATGTAATCAAATTCCAGCCAGTGGCAAAGTCCTCACATTTGTCACCTGTTTTATTTGCCCTTCAACTTGGTCAGAATGAAGATAGTCCAAAGGCAACCTAGGTATCTTGACTTCAGAATTTGAGTCTAAGGATATGCTGCTTTGGAAAAGAGCCTCTTGTTTCCACAGCAGATGAGAATCTGTGGGTTAATTCCAGACTAATGTTGTTCAATGGACCAAGATCCCCTGAAAGGTCACCGTGAACACCCCTAAAAATTACTTCACCCAACAAAAAACAGGAAGCAGTTTGGCGAGAACTACACCCATATTCCTAAATATTGTCTATAAATGCTTGTTTACATTTAAAGGGGGATACCTTTATGTTGGTTTAACTTAGCAGTCCATACAAAGAAATGTCTCTCTGTGCTTAGCTCCTTCACAGCCAAAAAATTCAAAGAAAGCACAATAATATTCATAGTATTTATTTTATTATCTTTACTCCTTTAATCTATGACTGTCTGTACTCTGTCTTTTTAAAGACTTTGTTTCATTTTTTTTCTAAACCATTTACTTCCTTTTGTGACTATCTATACTCTTTATTTTATCTCTCCTAAGCCTACGTACATTTTTAAGCACACTGTGACCCACTTAGAGGTCTTTTATGTATGAATCTGTCCTTATTGTATATCTGTAATCCTTTTTTAACCAAAACCGCTTTTTTGATGCTAAGTGAGTATGGCTAGGGCCAAAGGGCCCTGCCTACTTGCTCTGTCCAGTCCACCTTGGAGGAGACATGTTCAATGCCTCTGCAAGTCATACACACCACCCCAGTTCCAAGTATGCAGCAGGTCTATGTTGAGCCATTAAGCAGTTTGTAACATGCTGCTCACACACTCAATTTAAATGCTCCATAGCCAGAACTCCTGAGAGTTAGAGCTGCTTATGCTGGTGAGCCAGGAAGCTGCCATTTTTTAAAGAAACCACACAGTTTTTACTGCACCTCTCTTAAAGTAGCTGCAGAACCCCTGCTCGCTGCGAGCCCATCTAGAAAAGAATTTGTGGCTACCAAGAATCTGTGCTAAACTCTGTTCTTTTTTGC
>JAQHUG010000152.1:861941-889843 GCA_028555095.1 Dicrostonyx torquatus
TGAATTATGAATGTTTGTCTTTGTTTAGAGTGTTGGTTACAAGTTGTTATGGATAATGGTTAGAAAAAAAAAGCTAAACAAAGGAGATTAGATTCACAATTAGCTACCTAAAAAAGAAAAATGATGTGGGATGATGCTTTTGTACACTGTAAAGGTTTGTCACTCACATTGGTTTAATAAAACACTGACTGGCCAGAAGCCAGGCAGGAAGGATAGGCAGGGCAACCTGACTAAGAGATTTCTGGGAAGAGAAAAGGTACAAAGTCAGTGACTAGCCAGAGGCAGAGGAAGCAAGATGAGATTGCCTCACTGAGAAAAGGTGCCAAGCCACATGGCTAAACATAGATAGGAAACATAGGCAGAAACTTCTGTCTATATGAAACTCTCCAAAATCAGAAACATTTTGAGCACCGGCCTCTCAGAAGGAAAGAACGGCACACAAGATGCCATGTTCAGACCAAAGAACAGCCAAAATACAGGTATGCTAAAAATAATGAATAAAATTACTGTCAGGCTGTATTATACAATGTATGTAACATACAAATAAATTCTGTGTTTCAAGTTAGGTTCTGTCTCCAAGATGTCTCTTTATGTGTGTCCAAATATTATAAAATTGGAAAAAAAGATCTAAAACATTAAGCATTTTGGAGACAAGATGTTCAACTTGTACAGGAATGGTGGCAGCTGAGGGACATGTCTGGTACACTGAGAACCTTTGCCATAGGGAGCCTGCTTATGAGGTTGACCACTATCTCCAGAGTTGGCACAGACAATTAGTACTCAGGATTGATGAGCTCAACAACATGTTTTGAAACAAAACAGTATCAAATACAAAAAGCACAAGGAAAATGCCAATGTATAAATTACAAATGCAACCTAAAACCATGACATGTTGCTAATACAGTAGCTACCTGATTCACTGAGGACCTACGAAGGGACTCCACGGAACACAGCAAGCTTGCCATAGGAATCTGTGGGTCCTGCACTTGAGGATTCAACCAATCACCAGCTGAAGATATTCATACACACATATACAATACATACATACACAATATATATACATACATACACACAATATATACATACACATAATACATACATACATACATACATAAATACATAATACATACTTATCTGTTCTGAATTTATTTTGGTCATTATTTCCTAAACACTACAGTATGACAACTTTTCTGCAGAATTTATATTATATTAGATATTATAAATAATCTAGAGAGAAGTTTAAAGAATATGGAGGGTTGTGGTCAGGTTAGGTACAGATCCATGCCCTTTTGCATAAAAGAGACATGAGTTCTGAGGACCTTGGAAACCACATGGTCCTGCACGAGCCTCCTGTGGGTACGGAGGGGTTTCAGTTTTAAAGGTTAGAAATGCCCAGGAAACAGCACTCCAGACAGTGGTATAGAACACAGATAGACCAGATGCCAAGGTGTTTGGCTCTCTCTGGACACCACAAGAAGTGACCAGCATGATGTAGCATGAACCTTCCCTATAAAAATTAGGGACTGAGAACACTGACACCTGGCCTTCTATCGTTTTCCTGAGTCCGGCATCTGGGGTGAGCTTATGTGCAAGTTAAAGAAAAGCATTCAGTCAACTGGCCTAGATATTCCCTGAAAAAAGAATCCTCAGATTCTTTTAGATCATTTTTCTCATTTTAAGAGGAGAGCCTGTGCTCTGCAGAAGCAATCCTTAAAATGGTGCTTATTAAAACTTGCCCCATGACAGGCGCTTATGAGAGATTAGATATTACTTTAATTAGAGGCACGTGGTCAGCATTTATTGCTGTGTTTAAAAACAAACAAACAAAAAAGCTGAAACAAAAACCCGGGTGTCCATAGATTCAAAGTCCAGAAAGCCTCCAGCGAGAATACGTGCAATTAGTCTTGTCGGAAGCCCAGCAGGGTGTCCCGATTCTAGGTTTCAAACAACTAATTTTGAAGAGAAATAGTTGGCAGTTATTTTTCTCTTTCATTTTGAACACAGGGGCTATTTCAAAGAAAATTCAGCAGGGTTCGCCTCTCCTCACTCACAATTAAGTGAGACAAAGTGCTGGGATTTTCAAATCCACTGCAAATTCCAGAGGGCTCCATGACAAAGGCCACAGCCTTCTACCACCAGGGAAAGGTGGGACCTGCTGCTCTGAATCCTTATTCTCAAGGCTTGGGTCTAAAGGAGGGTCAGTCTGCCTCTGTCTAATAATAAGACTTGAGGGACATGAGAGAATGACATGAAAGCTTTGCCTCTCTCCCGTGCCACACCACTGAGCGCCCAGAGTGCTCTGAAAACATTTTCTCAGCTGTCACAAAGCCCCCTGAGGGAAGGCAGGTGATGGCTGTCTGCACACACACATTTTCCTGCTGACCCCATCTTAAGGCTGGCTTCACACACATTCCAATTCCCTTCTCTTCAAAGCAGCCCTGCTTAGTAATTTGGAGCAAGGGCTTCACAATGGACTCGCTTATGAAGGGACATTAGTGGCCATCTAAGAGAATGGCAAGCCCACAGTGCCTGGCAAGCAGTTTATGACAAATTCTCTTGAGACTTTGTTTCCATGGAGAAGCCAAACAGTGAGTCAGACCTGGAGGACTTGCTGAGACTGGTCTACATTGCCTTGTCACCAAACGAGACCCTAAGGAAGGAAGGTGCTTACACCGAGACCCTCCCTCCTTTGTTCCTGCCTTTAGAATTTTCCTTTTCATTTATGTTGTACCGACCTTAGTGATTATATAAATGAGGTTGTAAATATAACACAGAAATTTGTTTTCAGTCCTTCTGAATTATCATTTGCTGCAGCTAACGCAGGGCACCACCCAGGGAGCTTCCTGTGGTATGAGATGGAGTTTTACCCGAGACAACTGTGCACAGTAAGATATCCAGGCGTTCCAACTTTTCAACTTTCTTGTTGAGTCTAGCCAAGGCCAGAAACCATGTGAGACTCAAACCACAGTCAAGATGTTTAAGAATTTTATTTGGAAGTCCTCACTGTGAGACAGAACAAGTAGCACTGTATGCACTAATAAAGCAAAGTGTTGAATAAAATAACAAAAAAGAAAAATAGAGCAAAACGAAATCTTACCATTTGAAACAAAATGCCACTTGAACAGTCTAGCTCTTCTGCTATGACTCTTGAGGTGGCTGCACATGCTCAGCAAAAGAAGCCCAGACTTATGAGGGGAAATTTATTTCTTGCTTTACTCTATCCCATTAAATAGCCAAGGTGTTCTTTAAGGGCTATGGATTTCCTGGGGAAAGTATCAGAATTGACTATGCAGGTCAGGAAGTCTCCGATAGGGATGACTTTGCCTTTTGAGGAAAATCATCAGTTCTGGAGATATTCTGGGGTGTCCCCGTGCTGGGGTGGGATGGAGGGCCTGTGTTATGCATATCTAATGGTTTGAGGCCAGAAATGTTGCTAAATCTCCACAATGCCTAGAAATGTTCCCATGGTATAGAACCTAAGATCCACAATGCCTGGAACAGATCCCACTGTCTAGAACCTGAGATCCAAGACACACAGGAAAGTCCACAGAGTACAGAACTAAATTCTAAGATGCCAGTGATAACATGATTGAGGAGCCCAGACCTAGGTTGGAGGCTGGAATTTATTCTAGAGAACTTGGGATCTGCTAAAAACGAACCTCAGGCTGCCTCTCAAAGACATATCAATTCCTTTCTCTCCTGGTTTATCTGACACTCCTCAAAAAGCAGACTTGTTTGACCATGCCATTCCTTCTGCTCTGGAATAAAAAAAAATCATTGTCACCATCTTCCTTGTCATCACTGTCATGGTCAGCATTGCTGTCACCACTATCACTATCAGGAATTGGATTAAAGACTCTGTAGTCGGATTGGCCGTTTCTCTACAGGCACGCTACAATTGCTTAGACTGTCTCAGACCCTTCCCCCTGGTGCATAGGTGCTGCGGTCATTATCCTGCCCCAAACAGAGCTACCTCAGTGGCTTGTGAGCTGATGTGTTCATGAAACATTTTTAAATACCCAAGAGGAAGAGGAGAATAAAGTCTAAAACTGTCAAAAGGCCCTCAAAAGTGTAACCAGCCACGTGATCTGACCCCAGCTGGTCAGTTGCGATTTTTGTTAAACCAGCCCAGATTCCAGTGTGCACACTTTAAGTAAACATGGCGTGTCTCTTCCTATTTGTTATTAATTTGCTTAAAATCTACACATTGACTGCCTGATAGGTGCTAGACAGTATGTAATGTAATGGCAATAGGATAACCACATCACCCTTCTGTGGAATGTTTATTTTTCAAATAAAAAAACAAATTAATGGACATTTTGGCTGTTCACTGTATTTATACAATTCTACTTCTTCTGTTAGAGTAGAAGGTCTTGATGTTATTCCACTCTTTATTCCTTTCCATGGGCTTCATAACAATTGCAGTATAATCAGCTCCGGTACTTTCCACATGTACATGCTCAATAAATGTCTTAATGCCCTAATGAAATGTTTTAAAGAAGACAAACAGCAGTAAAAACTGCCTTGGTATTGTTTACTGGCTCCAGTATTTCAGAGGCACCTGTTCTTGCCCTGTCAAAGTAGGTCTCCAAGTTTTATTTCTCTACCTAGTTGTTGTAACTTGTTCCTACTGTGCATATATATGATCTCGTCTCTTTACTGCACTCCAGGTATTAAATACAGGGCCTGGTGAAATCTAGGCATTCCATAAAAAGCTAATTAAAAAGAGAAAAGATGGATGACGCCTAACCAGCTCCTTGCAGTATTCAGTGGAAAGCCAAACTCAGCCTACATGGGCCCACGCTTGAGTTAGAAACCCAACCACTCAGCCCTCTTCTCTGGACTCCCTCACCGCCCCCCACTCTTTGTATCGCTTATGCAAAGTCGGCAGGCATGGTGTGGGGATCCCAAGTAGAAATCTAAGGCTCAACAGGGTGCCTCACTTCTTCCTGGCTCTGCCAGGATGACTACAAAGCCTCATGCCCAGAGAGCAGCCTGAACTTCTGGCTCCAGGGACCGTGATGGGGTAGAGCCCCTCTGCCTATGCACATTGCACGGCAGGAGAAGAAATGGTCGTTTATGTTTTAGGAGTCATGGCTTCTTCAATAGTCAAGTTCCAAATAAAATCATCTTAAAGTCATTAACATTTGCACAACTATTGGGATTTTTACAGTAACCAGTCATGTTTTGATTAGGGTTGAAGGCTGGCTCCACAAAATGGAATCCATGCCTTACACTGCCAGTGAGGTTAAGAATCTTGAGGCTAGCGAGTTCATGGGTCCTTGGGGAAAACCTATTATAATTATTTCACTAAATGAATTTAGCCACAAATGACATATTCCTGTATCTATAGATCAGTGGATCAGTGCATCATCACTCAAGACTCTTCGGAGACCCAGAACGGTCAACATGCAGAGAATGAGAGATTTTTTGGGATGCTCAACACTATATGTCTGAATCACACCCTCTCCCTCAAGGCTCAGGGATCCATGTAGAAGAGGGAGAGAAAAGATTGTAAGTCTAGGTAATGATAGATGACCTCAAAAAATAGAATTCTCCAGACACAGTAGACCAAGTGCACACGCAACCTAACAACAATGCCCACAGCGTGCCCAAGACCTACAAAGCCAAGTCAGACAGAGTCCCAGCATGGAGAAGGGGAGGTGAACACAAAAACCCACTCTTAGCTGAGGAGCTGTCAGCATTTGAGTGCTGCTGGGAGAGCCCAAGTCTGTTAAAGGTTACTTCAGCACATTATTCTCAGAAAAAAAAGGGGAAAAAAAAGATAATTTGACCTAAAATCTCATTTAAGATTAACTAGAAATGTTGGGATTAAATTTTTGGTGGTTATTATATACTAAACTTTGCGCACACAAAATTATGTTGAAAGGCTCACCTAATATGACTATCTTTAGAGATAAGGATTGTAACAGCTACCCCTAATTCAACAGGGTTGGGGTTCCTTAGAGACTCCAGAGCTCCTCAACCAGGTGCCGGTGTTGTGCTAAAAGTCCACAACGAAGGACACATTCAGGCTGAAGAGTCACTGCTGCGCATGTTTCCAGGATGATATAAGTCCATCTTGGCAGAGAAGCCTGTCAGCAAGCTGCAGGCGTGGCCTCTGAGATGTAGCTGTGACGTCACATTCTCAATGCAGAGAAGCCTGGCAACAACCTGCAGGCATGGCCTCTGAGAGGGTAGCTGTGACGTCAAGTCCTCAGGGCAAGCATGAAGCAAGGACTGCACAGAAAGCAGGGTGAAGCTATAAGCACGCCAGTCTACCCCTGGTGATGTTCTTCCTCTAGCAAGTCAACTTCTAGAAGGTTCCACAGTCTCCACTAACAGCATTACCTACTGTAGCCCAGGAGTGTGTATATCTGAGCCGGCGGGGATGTTTCTCATTCAGACCAGTATACCAGGCCACATGCAGACCCAGTAAGAAGGTGACTCTCTGCAAACCATCACAGGGGCTGAAGTGGCACACGCTTTGGTGTACTTGTAGCCTCCAGAAGAGAACTAATGTCTGGTGTTCACTCCACCCTGCTTCTCCATTTTGTTGCGGCAGCCTGAGCAGACCATTTTATTCTGCTTTTTGAGACAGATCTCCTCTATTCCAGGCTGACTTCAGATTTACCATGGAGCCCAGGGCGAATGTTTTAGGTAGGGTTCCTATTGCTGTGAAAAGACACTGTGACCATGGCAACTGTTTAAAGGGAAACATTTCATTGGGGCTGGCTTACAGTTTAGAGGACTATCATTGTCATGGTGGGAATATGGTGGCGTGCAGGCAGACATGGTGCTGGAGAAGACGCAGAGAGCTCTATATCTGGATGGGCAGGCAGCAAGAAGAGAGAGTGACACTGGGCCCACCTGAGCTTCAGACACCTTAATACCCACCACCCTCAGTGACACACTTCCTCCAACAAAGCCACGCCCACTTCAACAAAGCCACACCTCTAAATAGTGCCTCCTTGGTGACCATGGTGACTCATTCAAATCCATGAGTCTGTGGGAGACATACCTATTCAAACCACACTGACCTGGATTTCTTCTGGCTCCACCACCCAGGTAGTAGGGGCGCAGGTGTGAGCCAGTTCACACTGTCTATCCAGCATTGGCAATTGAATCCAGAGCTTAATACGTGCCCTGTGAGCACTCTTGCCTACCTACCAAGCTATACTCCAACCCTGCTGCTGTGATCACCAACACACGTCTACTTCCTCCTAGCAGCTAACGACTTTCATCTGGTTCTCGCTCGCAGACAGCCTTATGATTCAAGGTAGAACCAATGGCTCAACAGAAATAATAAATCAGCATCAGTCCATCTCTGCCACCAGGGTTCAAGAACGGACCCGTGAGTAAAGCTGACACTACAGAAACACAGTCTTGGATGTGCGTATGAAGGCTGATGCCAGTGCCCTGCTCTTCTGTGGGTAGACACATGGAGATAGAACACAGGAAATACACACGAGTCATCAAGTTTGTCTCCATGCAGAGGCGACCGATGAATAGGTGCCAAAAGACATATCCTGGCACCAGGGCTTTGGTCTTGGGTCAAGCCAAGTCCAAAGCTTGGTATTTACTCCTCGATGATACATTTATGTGAAGCAATAAATCCTCATTGTTGTTAAAACCAACTGTAACTGCAAGATGTCAGACTAATAGAGAGGCAAGGCAATAATTGTCCTGTCTTCAGAGAGTTCCTTCTGAATCCCCCTAGGCCAGAGGAATGGGTGCCATATTTTGGAGTTCTTTTATGGACCGACTCCTTATTAGCGCTAGTTCTGGCCTGGCCTGTTATGGAGATGTAAATGTCCTGTTCTTCAAAGGCAATGAGTTTCCAACGACTTTGAGTCCTCTGGAGACGGAAGGACAGTCTATTTTAGTAATTTCCATGGGAATGAATAGACACATACTTCAGCTATTCAAATATTTAACTAGCTCTTTTGTTGTTGCTTTGAATCCCACAAGCTGCAGCTGCCTGTTTGTGTCTGTTGTGCCTTTAAGGGGCTTGCTGATTCAGTAGGATCCCATGAATGCATTAATTAGCCTCCTCTCGTTTTCTTCCCAGCCCAGGCCTATGAAGAAATGAGTCTTGGCACCTCCAGTTGCTGGGAACTATGTGAGTCTTGAGGGTACTCGATAAACGAAGGCTCAGAATTGTCTGCCTTTTGATGGGCAGTTTTGTGTTGGCAGCAGCCTCTATATGCACAGGCTTGGGCTTGTGTGGCTGTGTGATTAATTTATTGGCTATCACTACTGGCAGGCAAATGAAACCTAGGCACTGGATTTAAAGCGTAACAGGGGAGATGGACCACTAATCAGGTCGGTACATGAGTTAGAAGAGGGGAAAGGAGTCAGAGACAAGGAAATGTTATGGAAGGCTGGAAAATGATTTATCATCTTTAATATACATCATCTGAGCCCAATCTTTAGAAGCGCTGTAGGCCTCTGTGTTATGAAGACTTTGGCAGCAGATGCTTCTTCCTTAAAACACTAAAGTGAAGGATGCTTCTGGGGGAAATGAAGAATCGTGAAAAAGGAACTGACTTCAAAAGAAAATAAAAGTGTTCGGCTTAAAATTAAATTTCCACTTGTTTCCTTTTAAATGATTTAGAAATACAGCTTTTGCTGGGAAACGTTGCTTTCCACACGTAAGACGGGGAGAAAGTCAGGAGTCCCCTTCTAAAGGGCCAGTTTTCTTAGACCCTTTTGAAATTATAAAAATACAGGAAAACGCCCTTTTCCATAAGTAAAGACGGTGTCAGGTTCAACTGATGGCCTGTTAAAGCACTCTTCACTAGGTCCTTGAACCTTGGAAGCTCACACACATCTCTTTATCTCAGCAACCTTAGAAACTAGAAGGAATGAACTCCGCCGTTAAACTGTGAATTGTGTAAAATGAGACCTTGTTTCCCTTTCTGCACCCCTCCCTTCCCGGCCTTTCAGGTGCGGTAGATCTAACTGCAACGGTGTTCTCAGTGCCCGCTTGGAAAACGCAAGTGTTTCAGAGGCAGAAGAGGGCTCCAAAGCCTGGCCGGAAACTTCAGACGACACAATGAATCGGGGTTCACTTTCCTGCCTCCTTCATTTCTCCTCTACAAACTTTCTCTGGTTTATGCTGAGTGTGGGAGAGAGCTACACTATGTTCATTAACATAGAAACGGTCATGGTTAATTTTGGCTGTCAATTTAATTGGATTAAGAACTGGGTAGGGAATTAGTGATGGTCCAGATTATAGCCTGAAACCCCTGACCTAACCAATGCATTCACCCCTGGATGGATGTCTTAGGGTTCTTATCACTTTGAAGAGATGCCATGATCATGGCCACCCTTATGATTGATTGGGAGTGGCTCACTTACAATTTCAGAGGTTCAGTTCATTATCACCATGGTGGGGAGCAAGGCAGCGTGCAGGCAGACATGGTACTGAAGCTGAGAGTCCTACATCTTGCTGGCAACAGGAAACCAACTGAGACACTGGGCAGTATATTGAGCATAGAAACCCTCAAAGCCTGCCTCACACTGATACACTTCCTCCAACAAGGCCACACCCACTGCAACAAAGTCATACCTCCTAATAGTGTCACTCCCTATGAGATTATGGGGGACAATTGCATTCAAATTAACATAATATGTTCCTGATTTGGTTGCATTACTGTGAGGTGGCAAAGGACAGGAGGTGGAGTCTAGCTCAGAGGAAGGTAACCAGGGGCATATTCTCAGGGGTGCTGTCTTGTCCTGACCCTTCATGTGTCTGTATGTCTGTCTCCCTTCCTTCCCATCCTCCAAGAAAGGAAGAACAACCTCCTGCACAGGCTCTCACGGCCATGATGTTCTGCCTAAGCACAGTGGCCAAGTGAGCATGGATTGACTCTCCAACATAAGACTGAACCAAATTAAGGCTTTGCTCCCTTAAGAGCTTTCTTTTGGGTATTTTGACCAGAGCAACCTGAAAGTAAACAACACAGAGAGACCCTAATTGTATTCCAAGCTGGCTCACTTATGAAGTGGCCCAAGTGGGGGCTCTGACCAGGCCTCTCCAGGTCCCACACATCTGCTGCCAGGACCTATTCTACCCTTATCCCATCTTCCCTCCTCCTCCTTCTCTTGTCCATCTTCCTTGATGCATTTGGGGAAAACAAAACTTTCTGAGGTGCCACTGAGACACACTCCAACCCTTAGACATATGGACCAATGACTTCACATCACAGCCAAAGACCCAGACTCTACAGCAGCCCTTAGCTTACTTTTCCCCAGGCTCATCTCTGTGATTGGCAGCTCTATGCTCCCATGCTGCTGTGACCTGGCTCTGTGTCTGTGCTAGGAGGTCTCCTCCCAGGTTTTTTCTCTCATCTCTTATTTGTGGAGCAGCCACTTCAGATTGGGATGTTCTGTTTTCTGTTTCTAGGAATTCTTTGCAGATGTTAGTTTTAACCATATATTCCAACAACCTGTCCATATCTCCATGTCCCTGACTAGATATTCCATGACAAGAAGCCTCCCTGTACATATGGAAAATAGCCTCTCTTTCCCACACCAGCCCTGCCCAGTGCTGAAGCCCCGAAGCCTCTGCTTGTGTACCCCAAAGCTGTTCCTTTCAGACGAACCTATGTTACATGTAAACCACCTTTGGTGGTTTGAAAGAAGATGGCCCCCAAGGGGAGTGGCACTATCAGGAGATGTCATCTTGTTGGAGGAAGTGTGTCACTGTGGGGGCGGGCTTTGAGGTCTCTTTTTCTCAGGCTTCCCTCAGTGTGAGAGCCATTCCACTTCCTGTTGCCTGCAAGATGTAGGACTCTCAGCTCCAGCACCACGTCTGCTTGCACGCTGCCACGCTCCCTGTCATGATGATATTGGACTGAACCTCTGAAGCTGTAATTGAACTACCCCAATTAAATGTTTTCTTTATGAGTTACCGTGGTCATGGTGTCTCTTCAGAGTCATAAAAACCTAAGCACTCCAGAGATCCATTCCTTTGAGTTTTAGCACTCTGCCTTCAAGACTCTCCAGAGAGAATGAAAGCAGCTGTTACAAAGAGAATATTTTAGAAAGAAGGAACTACAGACGCAAAGGCTACTGGGACAGCATATATACAGGATGAATTCCACAGTGTGGAACAATATAGAAACAAAACCAAGGAAGCCTGGGCCAGGCTCGTAACTGGGACTGGATGACTTATAGCATGTGTGGAAGTCATGAGACTCACAGGTTTCAACACTGAGTGTCCATTATGGGATGAGTCAGGGTTGCGTCTCATGGGATGACTCCAAGTTCTATTCCAGCCATGTTGAAGGTAAGGCACTCACTGAACACGCATGTAGCACCATGCTATACACAACTGAAGTTCAGAAGTGAGGTCCCTGCTGGAGACTAGAGGTAGCCCCACTAGCCTGCTATGGCTTCAGCCACGTGACTAGATAGCTTGCCCTAAAGAGGGAGTGCAGCTAGGGAGCACAGGGGCTGTCACCAGAGTGGCAAAGAGAGAATGGAATGCCTGGAAGTTGAGCAGAGGAGGTGTCTGAGAAAACTCAAAGCTGAGTCGGTGTTCCCTACAGGCCAAGGAGAGAAGACCAGAGAACGGCCTGACTGAGCCGTGCAGTCCATGGCTGTTTGGAGTGAAAACTGGGTTTAAATGAATCTGAGGAAGGCAGGTGGGTGGGGGGAATTGGAGAGAGGACAGTATCCCTCTGAGGATGAGGATGAGGAAGGCAGATGGTGGAGGAGATTGGAGAGAAGACCGTATCCCTCTCCAGGAGATGGCTACATAGGCAAGGCAGCTAGTGGAGGAGGGGCTCTCTCGGGTCAGATGGAGAATAGGAGTACACAGGTTTAGCAACAGATGAGAAACATCCTCTAAAGAGCCAATTTGATGTTTCAAACGACAGGTGAGGCAATGGCCTGGGAAGCCACCGACAACAGGCAAAGGGGCAGAATTCAGTGGCCAAGGGCAGGACTGTGAGGGAAGGCAGGACTGTGGTGGTACATGGGGTGGGACATGAGCTAACAGGCCTTAGACAACTCTGACCTTGAAGGGAGTCGTAGCAGGCAGTGCACAGACACTCAAAGACAGAATGGGGGAAAGAATTTAGATAAAAATATGTGTCAGTATGTGAAGCCTTAGGAGTCAAAGGACTGTTGGCATCAAATTTGCAGAGGCTTTGCATAGATAAAGACACTCAGACCCACAGAGAGACCCATGACAGCATGATCTGGAGATCATTTATAGAAACTAGGCGATGATACAGTTCTCATAAAGGGCCAAACTTATTTTTAAAAAAAGGCTGGGAATTCTTTTCCTAACCAGCAAGGATATGTCATCTTATTCCAAAATCTTTAACAAGGAAGTAAAGGCAGCAGACCAAGGAAGAGGAAAGGTGGGGATTTGGAAGGAGGTGAGAGGCTCCCTGGGCATGTGTATCTTCAGATGAGGGTCCTGAGGAGCCAAGACCCCACTGACAGAAAGGATATTTCACCTGGCAGAAGTCTGTTGAGCCCAGAGCCTCAGATTTTGTATCTCATTTTTACCCAGACCACCAACATTTATCAAGCCACAATCATGGGCTAAGCTGTGTCCAAGGACTGCTGGGCTCCTAACACTGAGTCAGTCAACATGAGTAAGGTAGATAAAATCATTTGAAAGTCAGGGTTCAGATTTGCTCTCATCTGTGGCCTCCATTGTTTTCAGTTTTTGAAAGTGTGTTTTGACTTTCCTAGTGAGAAATTATGAGACAAGCAGATGGGAACTGCCTTGGGGCTTCACACACAAAAGTTATCCGGCAAAGACACCCATTAGCTTGACCACCAAACCACAAATGGACAGCAATAAATAATACATAGAGTCTTCCCAGGTTGCTCCGACATGTGTTAATTACTACAGTCAGATGGAAGTGAGGTCATTTATTTTTCAAAGGATTAATGAAATGGAGTTTCTGCTTGTCACCAGAGGTGTTTGTGTTCTTCTGCTGCTCTCTGTTCCCCAGAATTCACCCAAGATGTAGCGAAAGGCTTCATGAAAGTCCTCTTCTGAGTAAATCAGGCCTTTATTTCGCCACAATTATCTATTAACTATAAAAGCTCTTTCCTTCCTTCCCCCCTCCCTTTGAGACAGGGTCTTGTAGTCCCAGCCCAGGCTTCTCTCCAACTCTTGCTGTAGCCAAAGTTGATCTTGAACTTCTTATTTCCCAACCTCCTTCTCCCTAGTAAATAATAAAAATTTGGAAAACAAAATATGCTACATGAGAAGAAAAGTATATAAATAAGTACATTCAACTTGCTTGTACTTTTTTCCCATTAAATATTCTTACGTAATACAACGCACTTGCTTTGGATTTAAAAAAACCTTGAAAATGTAGAAAGTAGAAAAAAATCTAAATTAACTCTGATCTTATGTTTCATAGTCACTAATATTCTGATTTTTATGATTTTTACTGTGTAAAATGTTTGGAGTCCTAGCAGAGAATGACTAAATGCTGAGTACGGTTTCTGGTTTGCACGATTTACTTAGCGCTGCATTCTAGGGATGCTCTTTATCCACTGTGATTTTGGCATTATGGTCTAATCTCTGGTTTCACTGGGTACCGAGATCTTTGCATTCCGTTGTGTGGAAGTGATGCACTGCACGTACACCTTCCGTCTACCTACTTGCCTTTTGCCTCTGAGTGTCTTTGTTTTTAAATTTTGTTTCTGTTTTTCTGTTTTGTTTGTTTTTTTAACTGCTCTTTTCCTGTCCTGAGTAAAATGCTTTGCCCTTATATTATTTAACATAATCACTACCAGCATACAGGTGAAGTATGTAACACTGTATTTTTATTCACCTTATAAGGTTATAGAATCTTCAGATTCACTATTGCACTCTCGAATTCAGACCAAATATATATCTGTCCTATTGGTAAGCCCCTATTCCAGTTTTGTCTCTATGACTATGATGAAACACTGACTGATGTGGGATTCCCCTCTGTATGCTATGAACACTATCAGTAAATAAACTGCCTTGACCAGTTCATAGGGAAGAATTTAGGGAGGTGGGAAAAATGAAATGGCATGCTGGGAGAAAGGAGGCAGAGTCAGAGAGAAGCCATGTAGCCCTGCCGAAGATAGACACTGGAACTTTAACCAGTAAGCCACAGCCACGTGGTGACAGACAGATTAATGGAGATGGGTTAAATTAACATGTAGGAGTTAGCCAAGAAGCTAGAGCTAATGGGCCAAGCAGTGATTTAATTAATACAGTTTCTGTGTGATTATTTTGGGAGTCTGAGCAGCCGGGAACAAACAAGCGGCCTCCTTACGCCAAAGCAATGTGAGGAGGAAAGGGCTGATCTGGGCTACAGGTCCTAACCACAATCAGTAATGGACGAAAGACAGAGCAGAACTTAGTAGGAACCTGGAGACAGGACTTCAGGAGAGACCATGGAGGAACAGTGCTTGCTGGCTTGCTTCCCATGGCTTCCTCAGCCTACTTTCCGACACACCCCAGGACCACCTGCCCAGGGACAGAACTGCTAATAGTGGGGTGCCCCCTCCTACATTAATTAAGACAATGCCCACATGCATGCCTACAGGCCGATCGAAGGAGCCAGTTCCCAGCTGTGGGCCCTTCCTCCCTGTGTGTGCCACATGATGGCCACAGTTAACCATCACAGCCTCTTCTATCCATGTGATGCCTTGTCCTGTCAGTACCCGCGTAGATCATGATGCCGCAGGGATTCTCGTGTGGCTTCAGGTTTTAGTGAGAAAGCCGGATGCCACGGTGAAGGATAAGGAAGATCGTTCATATCAGTCACAGCTCTTTAGCCACGCAGAGGAGAAATTCTGCTACTATCAGTCAATTTTATCAACACGAAGTTCAAACAGAGGCAGCCAAGGCAGTTTTCTTCTGTGCCCTGGTACTGGATTAGTACCGCTAGGAGGTTAGACATCCCAGTGGCATGGAGTTTTGTCATTACTGGGCTAGAGCCTTGTACTGGAGTCTTAGTACATTGTAGTGGCAAGGTTATTCTGTCACTGTTAGTCTGGAAAAGGGGCTCTTTAAGCTTTATCGAAAGCCTCCCTTCCCATCTGTCAGGTGAGGAGGCTCCCTGCAGAGTATCAGTGCAGACATTCAAGGAAGGCTTGTTAGCTCAGGCACAGTCCCTAAGCATACCGCCTGCATGTGCGAACAGTCGCCAGACAGAGCCGGTTATTCCTACTTATATGTGAGGAGCTGAAGGCATAAAACATCAGCCCTGCGTGTGACTCACATTAGGGTGTTGACCCCAGGCAGCCCAACAACCAAGCCCGGGTTTGAGTCACGGTGTCACCCCTGGCACCCAGAGGTAGCAATGAGCCTGTATAATAAGTTCTCTCAAAACTTTTTATCATCTCTAGAAGACTAAGAGAGAAAACAGTTTGGGGAAAGGAAGCATGGTCCTGTACAACATGAGATCACACTAGATTATTCTAGAAAGTCATAGCACTGTGTTCTGGTGCCATCTAAATAGAGCAATAAACATTACTCGATTAGAATGCAATCCCTTGGGCCTTTCTGCTCATCACTTTACGCTCACTGCTGCTCACAGGCTCCAAGTACCTGTGGGCTCCTGATAATCACTGCATTTGAGGTAATTCAATCCAAGCACGCCCCCATCCTCTTTGACCCAAGTTGTCTCGGTTCCTCACAGGGCCACTCCTTTCATTTTCTAATAACCTGGGTCATGTGTGTGGACAGGGCAGACCATACCAATGTCCAGCCCAGCCTGTACTTGCCTTTCTGTGCATCTGGGAGTGATTTTCAGCCCCGCATTAGAACCTGAAAGTAACTGTATTATGAATAAAGTGCTCACAATGCGTGAGCACATTTGAACACTTTTATTTCCACTAAGACCAACTCAAAACGTTTTGGCAAAGAACAGATCTATGGCATTTGCTCAAGCGGCGAGGAACCGCGCTTCCCCAGACGCTGTTCAGAGGAGGCTGGAGAAGCCTGGGCAGAGGCAGACTCTGACCCATCCTACCCCGCAAGCACAGACCCTCCTGATGATGATCTGGGGCTGCTTCATCTTCCAATTGTTTTGCATATGCCATTAGATTAGGAAGCTGCTTCAAGAGGGCTTGTGCGCCGCGAGGAACAGTTTACAAGTTCTAGGGAAGTGCCTAGATTTGAGTTGCAGAGGTCTCTGTTGAGGGAGGCTTTCCTATAAGAGTGGAAGGAGTCAGTGAGCAGCCATTACAGCTTTCTGCATTGTGGAATACCATTTACCAGGAGAGAGGACAAAGGTATCACTGCTCTGGGATTTAAGACTTGCCTGTGCAAGGAGACCACCGCTTTCTAAGGCTTAGTCCCACTCTCCCAAACCTTGGCCATCTATCTACATACTGAAAAATTCAGCATTCAGGACTGAATGAAATGTTGATCACTTGTGCGTTATCAAGCTATTGAGGATTTCAAAACCTTGACAGCAAAGCATTAAGCCACGTGCCTGCCTTACGCCCTCGTCTCATCCCCAGGAGGGTGGCTGTGTGTCCAAGCAGCACTGGTGTCATATGCACCATCATGCTCGTCTCTTTCACTGCTGTCACTGAGGGGCTTCCTGAGTCTCAGAAGGTGCAGCACAGCACATGGGCAAAGCTCTCTGCCAAGTCGGTGATGATGAAGATGACTGTAAGATGCTCTGTGATTGAAAGTCATCCTGCAGGTTGTGACAGGCTATGTGCTGGCCCTGCTCAGGAGTCAGCCTTCACCGCTAGGGCATAAAGCTGTTTGCTTCTTCTATTCAGTAGAGGAACAAAAAGGATGAGCTAGCACACTGGAGCCAGAACAGATTCCAGGGTCCCGTGAGCCTGGATACCCAGTAGCAGCTGTATGTGTGGAAGCCTGCTATTTCAAGTTCACTTCGGTTTCACTTCGTGTATGTGCATGTATGTGTACATGAGTGAGTTTGTGCATATGGTGTATGTGTAAGTGCACGTGTGCCTGTGTATATGTCTGCATTTCCACATGTGTGCTCATGTGTGTGCTTGTGTGTATGATGTGCATGTGTGTATTGTGTGTGTCTTCATTTGCATGTACATGTTCATGTGTGTAGGTGTATATGCTTGTATATAGATGTATGTGTGTGTGCTTGTGTGTTTATGTGTATGCTTGTGTGTGTTTTTATGTATATATGTGTGCTTGTGTGTATGTGTGTGTGTTTGCATGTATTTGTGTGTATGTGTGTGCATGTGCACACGTGTGTACTTCAAGTGCATGAATGAGTGTGTTGACCTGGACATTCATACAACTATCTACAGTATTCCTTTTTCTCTTTTTTTATCTCTCCTCCCCTTCTTCCTTCTGTTTTCCTTTTTCTCACAAACAACAGTGAAAGCACTAGTTTAATTTTAGCGAATGTTACTCTTCTCAAGCCTGCCTGTAAACCATTATCAGGCAAGATATTTACAAACTGTCCTGGTGACGAGATCCTACCTCGGCTGTCCCTGCACACCTTGTTTCTGAGGACTTCAGGAACAGCATTCTTAAAAAGCTTTGAGACAATTCTGGTGGCCACTGCACAGGAAGAGGGGCCTCAGCTTTCAGTTTACGAGAAAACTGTGTGTGAAGCTACAAACATGCCAATTCCTGACCCCCAACCCATCACCACCATGATATGGGGTTCCCAACATGTACCTGTGGCTAAGGATTCTTCTAAAGGAAGGTGATGATGATGTTGCAGGCTCCCACCTACATTGAAACAGTGCCAGGGAGAAGTGAGATTCCTCATACAATTACTTGAGGGTGTCTACCTTGACTAATGGTGATGTGGTACCCGCCAGATACCACAAACATTACCACATGGAGAGTACATGTAAGAACCATGTTTTGCCCTGAGACCACAGCTGGGTCTTGGCAGTGTCTGCGTGGCTATCAGCCTGGCACTTCTCACAGGTCATCTCTCAGTTTAGCTTTTCCACATTGTATTTATCCTGACTCCAGCAGAAGTGTCACCTCCCCAGAACTCTGTCTCTTGACCACCACAGCAGGAGTATCTTCTCTGT
Source organism: Dicrostonyx torquatus (assembly GCA_028555095.1). NCBI lineage: Eukaryota > Metazoa > Chordata > Mammalia > Rodentia > Cricetidae > Dicrostonyx > Dicrostonyx torquatus. Next base: position 879,957 of record JAQHUG010000152.1, read on the forward strand.
TCACATCACCTACCTTGGTTTCCTAGACATTTTCAATGAGAGTCATCTTAAGCTGAATCGCATTATCTCTCTTGAGAGACCACCTGTGGGGATGCATGTCTACTCAAGTCGTTCCCCACTTCTCTGATGTGGGGGCCCAAAACTGTGAGCCTATTTCCACCTTGTCTGAAGGTCAAAGAGTTTTTTAGCTTCTTCAAAGTTGTTGACAAGTGTGGCTACGCCCTGACCTAGGGTGTGGTTACTTGGTGGTTTGGACATTAAGATGGACCATATAGGTAGATCTACTCTACCTTGACCAAAGGTCAGAGAATTCAAGGATACTTCTGCTTCCTCTTTTGAAATAGGAGGTTTGACCTAGAGAGTGGCTGCCTTCAGGATACTTGATCTAGGGAACATTCACTACCTAAACAACAGAATGCTTTTCTCATGAATTAATGACCTGATGTCTCAAAGTCTTGAAGCAAATAACTGTCCTAGTTGTCCTTTGTGTCCTGAAAGCAGTCTTTTGTCTTCTTCCTCCTGTTGTATTGGGGTATAAAAGTGTATGGAAAATTAAAAGCAGGTGAAGGCAGACTTCAGGATTCACGGGAGCTCCCTCCCGGTACCATCCTGTCTTCCGTTTTGTTACTTCACTCGCATCTGCATCCTCTTTGCAGCACACCAAGGCTTCTGCTTATTAGCAACAAGTGAGACCCACTCTTTGAGTCAGAGTGATTCAAGTCACATGACAAAACAAGAATCTCGAGGTTCCCTGGATGCTATTATCTGAACCCTAATTTATCATTTCATTCCTGAAACAATTATGTCTTCTGAAAACTGTGGCATAAGGCAAAAAGCCTTGCCTCTGTAGAAGTCTGTCTCACTTGCAGGGGACCTGACAATCCCACTGATTTCATGCAGCCCTTGCCTATGTTGTCCGCCCATTCTCTGTCACCCATCAAGTCGGGCCCTGCAGTTTCTTCCTGTGCCGTTTCAGGGCCCTGCCCCCAAGGATGCTGTACCCTGGAGCCCAAGCAACTACTTGAGTTCTGTTGTGACCACAGAGAAGAATGGTGTCACTGCTGGATCAGCTTCTTTTCTTGCATCACAGGGATGACAGTGTCTACTTCACAGTTTCTGTGAGAATGACAGAAGCTGCCATAGGCAGATCACCTAGAGTGCAGCCTCGTTATGAGGTAAGTGACCCTCTCAAACAGCCTCCAATGTGCCTACTACTGGCAGAAGAGATACATGGTTCTATCATATTCAGTGGTGAACCCCATGCACACACACATAGACACACACATAGATACAGCTATTCACACACAGAGATACACACACACGTACACACACAGATATTCACACATAGAGAAATACACATAGACACACCTACAGACTTAGACAGACACATGTAAAGACACATACAGACAGACACACATAGACATACACACAGACAGAACTCACACTTACTCAGGCAGAGAGAGAGAGAGACAGAGACAGAGAAGAAAGAGAGACACACAGAGCTAGATTTGTCTAGAAAACAGCATGGAATCACTACAGACAAGGACTGGAAGCCACAACAGCACGGAGAATTAGGCATCTCCTGAATCAGGCTTCCTTTTGCTCCTCTAGCCTTACAGTAACTTGGTCAAGGCTTCTGGGAAGGGAATGGATAATATGTTACTGGGGTCTTAAAATATTAAAGCCTCATGACCTAGAAATGTTATCTCTAGAAATCAATCCAAAGGGGAACAAGTCAGGAATGTGAACAGGGATTTATGCCCAGAAGTGTCCATTAAGGTGTTATCTTTAATCATGAAATCTGAAGATGATTAAATACATTATGGCTTATTTACAGGATAAAATATTGTGGAGCACGTGCATTTTATTTATTTATAAAAATGCTAACTCCATAAAGAAATTCTTAGGGATAGTTTTTTGATATTTATACTAGAGAATGCTTTATGAAATGTTCGCTCAAGCATGTAGCAACTATGGGCAAAGGGAAATGTTAAAGGAAGAAGTAGAGGCGTTTGTGGAATGACAGAATTACAGAGGAATTTTACTCCTTCCCTGACAAATTTATATTTTTTTAAAAAAAAACACGTGAACATATCATTTTAACAATTTCTGAAAGCAACGAATTAAGAATATGAGCATCAGAATTAATTAGCATTGAGAGCTGCTTCCCTGTGTGAAATATTGAGGCAAGACACGGATTAGATTACTCCCACCTGACATGGGCAATGGACATCTTTTCTCAGGGCTCCGTCTTTCCTAAAACATATTCTTTCTGTCTTACAGACTCAGAACAGCTCCAAGAAAGACAGATACAAACAAATCAAGTACACATACTCCACATGCGTGTGAACACTCAGACACCAATCACACACGCTCACACACTTACTCTTATGAACACACTCACTCTCACACACACATCAATCTCACAATACTCATATATACTTGCACACATGCATGCACACACACACACACTACACATGCATACAAACTCACACTTGCACACAGTCTCATGCACACATTCATGCATAGACTCACTCTCACACACACTCACACACTTCACACACACACACACAACACATTCATACACGCTTGCAAACGTACACACACGTACACACACAGCCTAAAAACATGATGAGCAAGTTGTCGGGAAGTTTGGTGACACCTTCTGAGCACTGCTTTGGGAAGAGTCCCTCTCGTGCTTGCAACCGGTGTTACCGGAGCCCAAATGCTTGTCGAGGCTCACTGACAGTCCACCCAACTTAGGAGGGGATGAATGGTGCAGAACTCTACAGGTTCTGTGTGAAGGAATCCTGGGTAAAGCCTTCACCCTCGGGTGCATGGGGGTGCACAGGGGAGGTGTGAAAGCAGCAGAGCATGCCAAATCCACTCCGCTTGCCAGTCAAACCATGAGGATTCCTCCGTCAGCACAAATTGCAGCTAGAACTGCTCTCCTAGTCAGGGCACGAATGTCCAGAGTAGGGCAGAATGGATTATCCTCAACTACCCTTATTCTGGAGCCCTGAAGCTTTGTCCCCAGGTGAGGTATATCTGTGTACTGTATTCATGTGTGTGCGAACCAGCTTCTGCCCCATGTGTGCTTGTGTGGAGGCCAGAGGGAGACGCTGGGTTTCTTTGGCTATAGCTGTCTACTTAATTTTTTGAGACAGAGTCTCTCGCTGAAGCTGGAACTTGTTGATGTCATTAGGATAACTGACCAGAGCACCAGGGCCTCCTGTCTCCCTGCAAAAGGTGGCTGACCAGAGCCCCTGGGAGCCTTCTGTCTCCCTGCCCAGTGCTGAGGATACAGGCATACACCCCTAAACCCAGCTTCTAGTGTGTATGCTGGAGATGCTGATCTGCATTTTACCTACTGAGCATCTTCCCAGCCCTGTCCCAGATGTTTTGAAAGGTGCATTCCCAAGAATTCTCCTTCCCCCAGCCCCCATTGACAGATGAGAAACAAACACTGTCAGATTCAATGAGGGAAAAGGACCTCTGCTATCTCTTGTGAAAAGTCAGCAGCAATTCGGGAGTCCCCAGATAAAAGAAAAATATGGCATTTAGTGAAGAGCAGTAAGTGACCCCATCCATCAAACACAAAATGTAAGTGCCATAAATCCCTATGCAGTCACAAAAGGCGTCTGGTAGACCTTACATCTATCTGGACTGCCAGGAAAGAGTGCACAGGACTGAGTTGTGTCCCGTCACAGCTTCCTGTCACACCTGGCCTAGTGGCCAACAGCTGTCCTGCGTGTGCACGGGTCGGACATTACCTCCCGTGAGGCCAACGGAAAGGAGATTATCAAACCAGAGTTTGAGAAGACCTGTGCAGTGAGATACCTGGCTTAGAAATCAAACCATTTTAGACTGTGGCCTCCCTAAGGGCAGAAACACTCCACTCTTGAAAACCAAAAGAGGCCACCTGAGAGTAAATGTGCTTTGCTTAATCTTGTTTTAAAAAATCTAACAAAACTCTTCACGTGGCCTGCTGGCATTAAAAACCAGAACAGTTTATGTAAAAATACTTTTTAAAAAAAAATTTTAAAAAGAAAAAGACAGTCCTGCTTAGGCCTGCCATGTCCCTTCTGCATTAGTCTCTGCCATTATAATTGACATAGTAATATTTCATGTGTGTTTTAATAAATAAAGCTTGCCTGAAGATCAGCGTGCAGAGCTAAAACCACTAGGGGCCAGGAAGTGGCGGCACACACCTTTAATCCCAAGACTCAGAAGGCCACTCTGGGCTACACAAAATTGAATCTAAAAGGAGAAACCGAGTTCACACGAAGGTGCTCCCAGCACTTGGGAGGCACACCCCTTTAATCCCAGCAGTGGGAACGTGGAGACAGGAGAGATGGAGCCGGGCAGAGAGAGGAACATAAGGAGGGAGGAGACAAGAGCAGTACAGTCTGAGGTCTGGTGGAGAGCATTGCAGTCTGCTGGGCCAGGATCACCCCTTTGTTTGTCTGAGCCTTGGTAGAGGTGAGAGCTCTCCAGTGGTTGGCTGCTTTGCTTTTCTGAACTTCAGCTTGAGCCCCAATGTCTGTCTCTGGGTTTTTATTACTCGTGCTACATTGATGGGTCACACAGCAGGAACATTTGCAGGCTTTCACATTCTGCCTGTGCACTGGACTTTATTTTTACCAGGCAAAACAAACAAGTGGAAATTTTTCATTTGAGTTTCCTTTTTTAAAAAGTAATATTCAATTGTATGTGGAAGACGGCTTTGTTGTTAATGAGTGAATTTAAGTTCTTCTAGGAATAGGTAAAAGGATTCATCTCTAGGTAAGAGTTTCATCCACAGACTCGACTCTCCCTCAAGATGGCGGAATTAGGGAGAAGCATCATATTTATGGGAATTCAAAAACTTCCCTGTCATGAGAATAAATCCAAAAAGATAAATTTTTAGCTTCAACATAAAATGAAGTTATAGCTCTTTGACAAATGAGACTCTTTGTTGTCATGACAACAGAGCCTGCTAGAGGTGTGTGCTGAGAGGCCTGCCCACGAGTCAGGTGTTTTAGGAAAGGGTTAAAGCACACATTTCTAGACCATTCCCCAGATACAGTGCCAGAAATGTGATTACAGACATTTGTATCTGTCTACTGTATAGTATGACAGCTCCAATTTTACAAAATGTTAATTAAAAAATCTATTAAATCTATGCCCCTTGGAGAAAAATTAATATCACACCTAAGGTTGGGAGTCAACGCAGCTCAATGGCTGAGAAAATTGGGCCGGTGGAGTCAGAAAATGGGCACTAATCTATAAGCAGTGTAGGGATGGCGCTGACTCCCCAAAGAGGAAAGGCTGAGGAGGAGTTCACGAGGCTTCGAGATATCTGGAGCTTGAGTAACATGGAAGAGTAATCAAAGACTTGAGGATGGAGTTGGAGAGAAAAAGCTGGAAGGCTGAAGTTAGCACATCGGACCCAGAAAGGCAAGCTATCGGCAGCCTCCAACAAGGTCAGGAAGAAAATGAGAATTAGCTGAAAACTCAGAGAACTATTTCTGAAGGCCAACAGCATGACATTCTACCCCAAGGTCACAGGCCGGCTGCCTGCAGGCATTTCTTGCCAGGCCTGTTGCTTTCTTTCCAAATGTGAGTTGTCCACCAACACGTGAGAAAAATCACATTTCACAGAAAGCCAGGTTGCTTCTCTCTGAAAAGCAGGTGATGTTAGAAGCCATAGACCAGAATTCCAGACAGCTGGAGCTGGGACTGAAGTCTGAGAATGTAGCTCTGTGCAGAGAGGACTGTCGTCCACACCTCTGGGGCCAGGACTCAGTCAGGGCTTGAAGAAGAGGCAAGGTGCTGGCAGAATGAATGAATGAGCAGTGGTCATGCCTGCTGGGTGGCTGCCCTGTCTATCCGGCTACCTCCTGCCTTCAGAAGTTGTTTTCCTGACTGTTTTGTGATGCATTGTGAGGAGGGACACCTGTGTGAGGCGGGACACCTGTGTGAGGCGGGACACCAATGTGAGGTGGAACACCCGTGTGAGGAGGGACACCCGTGTGAGGAGGGACACTGCGCAAGGAGGGACACCTGCGTGAGGCAGGACACCCGTGTGAGGAGGGACACTGTGTAAGGAGGGACACCCGCGTGAGGAGGGACACCTGCATGAGGCAGGACACCGTGTGAGGAGGGACACCCGTGTGAGGCGGGACACCTGTGTTATCTCTCAGGAGGAATTTCCACAGAATCCCCTCTGCTGGCCATATGTCTAGACTACTGAAGAAGGTGACAGTTCTCTCACGTTCTTCAAAGACTGTTAAGTAGAGTTCCTTTAACGTTTATCTCATCATTCATGCCAGCCGTGTTACGTCACATAGGGCTTCAGGTCTGTAGGTCTCCACCATGGGAAAGCCCTCAGGGGCTGTGTGTCGAGAGTGATCTCCAGAAAGATGCCTCTAGTCTTTATCCATGGGACCTCACATGGTGATCCACTGAGAAGAAAGTTCCTCTAAAACTGTCCCGAAGCCTAATGACAAATCATTACTAAAAGAGGAGAGGACTCCAGAGAAGATAACACAAGAACAGAACCAGAGAGAATGCCAACAATTGCCAGCAATGATCAGAAGTCTAGGGACCCTCTAGACTTTAGAAGATGCCAACACCACCAACAAAGAAAGAGGTTTCTAAACAGTATCACCAAGCTTGTAACCATGCGTTACTGTGACCCTGAGTGGACAATTTGAAGGTATCCCTACCCCGTGTCAGAGAAGTCCCCCCAAAACACACAGTTTGGATTGTTCTGTAGGTAGATTTGACTTCACTTGAGTTCTTAAAACTTAACATATTGCTGCCTCTTCCCTAAGTAACTCCCTATTTCTAATGAAGCCTTTCCCCTGAGGTCTCACACACCTCAGCCACAAATGTTCCCACGATGTAACTACAGTGACCCAGTTAGGGGGTCACATATGCTTCTTTTACTTCCTTTTGAAACCCATGACAGTGTGGATGGAGCAAGGTGCACTTCCAAGCCATGCAACTGCATGAAGCTGGAGAGCCCCCTCCTCCACATCACCCCCCCCCACACACACACACACTCTGCATGCTACGTGATCGGGCATGCGCAGTGCTAGCCTAGAAGAGAGAGATAGCTTCCTTCTGTACGCGGAGCTGCGTCAGCTCCTGGGAGGCGGTTGCAAATTGAGCTGGACATCAAGTCCCTGCCACCACGCCCTGCAGCTGCACTTCATGTACTGCTAGGTGGCTTATCAGACAATTTCCCATTTAATTCTCCAGGTCACCCAGCATCATAGATATATGGCTATGTGGAAAAGAAATCTTACACATGGAGAACCAAGGCCCAAGGCCAGGGTTTTTCTGTGACTGGATGACAGGACTCGGACAGAAAAACCTATGGGGTAGAGGGAGGGAGAGGCTTGCAGGAGCATAAGACAGAGAAACTGTGGAACTGGGTGAGGGTGGTATGTGGGGACCAACCTGCCCTGGAGCTGAATGCCCTTCTAAAGCACTTGGATTTGGGGCTGGAGAAATGACTCAGCAGTTAAGAGCACTGGCTGCTCCTGCAGAGGGCCAGGGCTCAGCTCCCAGCACCCACACAGTGATTCACAACCAGTTATAACTGCAGCTCCAGGGAATCTGGTGCCCTCTCTGACCGCTGCAGGCACCAGGCACTCCCATGGTGCACACACACGTAGGCACACAAAATGTTCGTACACATGAAAGGAAGGAAGGAAATCCTGTAAAGCTGCATCACCGTACTTGGGGTCCATCGAGTGACATTTGCAAGTTACTGAGCTAAGGGCGTGGTAGTGATCAGGTGCGCGCTTAGGTCTCCATTTTGGGATGTGGGCTCAGTGAATGGTAAGAAGGGCCAGGAGGTGTGAATTCTAATAATAAAAACCTGGAGTCAGATATTAGGGGGTGAAAGCTGAAAGATCAGAGAAGTAGAGCAGCCAGGCACTTCTTCTTACCTCCATGAAATCCTCAGACTGAAAGGGGGTAGGTAGACTGTCTACAAATCCTCAGACTGAATGCCTTGAGTTCCTGTCTCCATCTGCCTTATATGCCTCCCTCCACTCAGCCATTATCCCTTGTCTTCATCTCCCTGTGCTGGGATTAAAAGCATGTGACTCCCAAATACTGGGATTAAACGTGTGAGCCACAACTGTCTGGCCTCTATGGTTAGATAGTGGCTAACTCAGCACTCTGATCTTCAGGCCGGCTTTATCTGTTAGATCACAAACAGAATGTCACCACAGAGGTGGGTTTCAGCCTCCAGTGTGGATGTCGTGGAGGAAGAGAAAGAGTTTGGAGGTGGGGAAGTGGAAGCGGTCTGCAGGACACCAGGGAGGAAGCTTGAGTTCGGGGAGAGCAGCCATCCTGGCTAGTCCAGAAGAATGGATTAGCAGAGAGCACAGAGCACCTGCAGACAGGTTACATCCAGTTCTCCGCACCTCTGGGACGCTCAGTTGGCAGACAGTGCTGCGGCTTCAGCCTTCTCTCCAGACCTCAGGTGGACTTTCTCCCAGGTAACTTTGCAAGACTCACTTCACACACCCTTTCTTTCTCTGCCTGGTTCCCCTTGTCTTTCCCAGGCATGTGACTCCCCTGCCTCAGCAGTCAAGAAATCCCAACTGGAGACTGGAGACACTGCCATCCACTCAAGACTGTGAGGAAGCACCGGGCCTGAAGGATATAGGCCTACCGTCCAGCAAGATCACAACAACCCTTGGTTTGGCTGCTGGGGATTTTTAAAAAATGTCATGGACCTTGCCAACAGTTAGAAACTTGGAAGTCTAACAGAAAATCCTAGATCTCACTTAAACTTGAAAAATTGAATTTATTTTCCCCGAGCCTGTATTCCTATACAGAAGTGAGAGCTTGGGCTGAAATGGCTCCGCCCTGTGCATTGAACCAGCCTTTACCAGTCATCCACATCATATGCTCAGCATCCCTCCAAGTCTCTGCAGTTCTTTGAGTCTACAGCCAAAATTCTAGCACATTCTAGAAAACATTCAATCTAGTTATAGACTCTGTATAAGACCTCGATCCTGCTTAAAGCAATTCCCTGGGGAGCAGGGCAGAGTTACTGTCTAAGAAGATGCATCGCTCTGTGCCTCCCCATCTCATCCACCCTCCTGGCAAGGCGTTGGCATTCATCTCCATAGACTCCGCTTAAAGAATGGGAATCAATAGCAAGGGAGGCCGCGCTAGGAAATTTGTTTGACGAGAAATACAAACTGAAAGAAAATCGTTATGGTTTTAGCATGGAGGCAAGAAAAACAGAACCAGGTCTCAGTGTGCTGGTTGTTACAGGTTATTACAAACAAAAGGGTGGCTACTGCTCAAAACTCAAAACAGGCATCTTAAACGGTTCAAATTGCTGACTTTCCCAGACAGTGCATGCTGAGGAGTGACTTCGGCTACATAAGGTGGGTCACTGAAGGAAGCAGAGGTTCCTGGGTGTGCTGGGACCCAGCGGTCCAGCATAGAGGGTGTGGACACTGTCCTGATGACATGTGTGCTATACAGACACCGGGAAAAACAGATTAACCAGCTCCTCTGTGCAGTGGAGCTCAGATAATCGGTCATATTCAACAGCTTCTGTGAGGGGTGTTCCTCACAGATTCAGTAACAGAGCGTGCCTGACTAGAGCCTGTGCAGAAGTACTTTGCCGTCCGTCCCTCCATTCACAGCTGTACCCTGCCGTCCATCCCTCCATCCGCAGCTGTACTCTGCCGTCTGTCTCTACATGCACAGCTGTAACCTGCCATCAGTCCCTCCATCCTCAGCTGTACCCTGCCATCCACCCCTCCACCCTCAACTGTACCCTGCCATACACCCCTCCATATGCAGCTGTACCCTGCCGTCCATCCCTCCATCTCCAGCTGTACCCTGCCGTACACCCCTCCATC
>JAQHUG010000152.1:890945-907602 GCA_028555095.1 Dicrostonyx torquatus
TCCCTCCATCCGCAGCTGTACCCTGCAGTCCGTCCCTCCATCTGCAGCTGTACCCTGCCGTCCGTCCCTCCATCTGCAGCTGTACCCTGCCGTCCGTCCCTCCATCCGCAGCTGTACCCTGCAGTCTGTCCATCCCTCCATCCGCAGCTGTACCCTGCCGTCCATCCCTCTATCTGCAGCCATACTCTGCTCCTGTCCCTCCGTCTGCACAGGCTGAACTTTTCCCAGGCCACTTCAAACCAGTAACTAAGACTGACAGTATTGAGAGGTTAGGGCCATCCTAGGAAAGAGTAACTCCCAGGAGGCTCTTCTGTAGTTCATAAACCCCTGATCAGCTCTGGAGAGGCCTCCTTAGTGAATGGACATCCAACAGCTTACTCTATTCCCTCTCTGAAGTGTTTTTCCAGTTTACAGTCTGGGCCTCTTGCAGATTTCCTTGGCTTCCCATCCTCCCCCTCTCTCAGGTTTCTCCTAGTGAGAAGCTGAGCAGATTCAACCGCGTCATGGTGTCAGAGAAGACCCATTTTGCCCTTTGAAAATGCTCACTCTCAGGCTATGTATAGTGGCTCATGCCTGTAATCCCAGCTCATTTCATGTGGAGGCAGGTGGATTACTATGAGCTGCAAACCATCATGGGATATAGAGCGACAAGAAGAGGAGGAGGAGGAGTAAGGAGGAGGAGGAGGAGGAGGAGGAGGAAGAGGAGGAGGAGGAGAAGAGGATAAAGAAGGAAGAGGAGGAAGAAGAAAGAAGGTGCAAAAGCAATAAATAGTAGGAAAATCTATTGTGTGTGCTTGGCAAGTCTATCTGCTCCACTTAATCATGGAGGACCCCGCGTCAACATGCCTACTACACTCCAAAGAGGAACGCTCTCCTGAAGTGAACAAGCAAGTGGGTGACTATGCCCCACAGAACTGTTAAATGAAAAAGAAAGACAAAGAAGGGTGAGAAAAAGAGGAGAAAGAAGAAGACAATCTCCTGTTACTCCTCCACTTGCACAATTGTAGCATGATTAATAAGAAACCCAGAGAAAGATACTGGGGTTCAATCTGAATGTCAGAAAAGCAAGTCAGCCAATCACTGACTCTTACCTCTGCCTCAGTCCGAATTGGCGATCCTGCTTCCAGAAATCTCAGAAAGTGTGGGAGACTTACTGCTCCCTGGATCAGTTTTTCCCACCCTGTTGTGCTTGGCTTCTCCTACTGTTCTGATCTGTCAAATACTAATTCTGCAAGGAGTTATTGCTCCTTTGTTTCTCTGTTCTGAACATTCTGAATTTTTTGCATGTTGCATTTTCGCCTGACCATTAGACCATGGTTAGGTTGCCTAGTAAGTTGTTTAGCTGCCCATATACGCAAGAACTTCCTCATTTCCCTTACCCTATATTTACCTGGATTATTCCCTTGAATAAACGCGGCCTTGATCAGAGTCCTGTCTTGTCTCCATCTCCTGTGTTTCTTGTCCCATCCCATTCTCACTCCCCCTCTAGGGTCTCTGTTGACTTAGCCGCGGGCTGGGGCAAGCAGGAGACTGTCTGAGAGCTGTCTCCTCCCATTTTATATTCCTCTCTAGGGCTGGGATTAAAGGCAAGCACCACCACTGCCCGGTTTCTATGGCAAACTAGCGTGGCTGCTGGGATTAAAGGTGTGTGTCACCACTGCCTGGTCTGTAAGGCTGATCATGGCAGCAGTTTTACTCTCTGATCTTCAGGAAAGCTTTATTAAAATACACATGAACTATCGCTACAGATAATTTTCTGAGAGAATGGGACTGCAGAGACCCCATCACATGTGTGTGCTGTTAGGAAAGGTCTCAGAGAGGCTCTGTGTCTTCTGTCTTCAAACTTGCATGTAGGAGGGGGGGTGGGTAGTCCTCAGATGACTTCAGGTCAGCAAGTCCTTTGTGACCACAGTGCAGGCTGAAGAGTTGTCATCACTTGCATCCTAACCCTCAACATTTCCAGCTTTTCACTTGCTGAGTGACACAGAAAGGAAAGTGGGCTTCCTGCGTGAAATATATCTCATAGTGGGTTTCCTGTGTGAAATATATTTCATAGTGAGCTTCCTGCGTGAAATATACTCATAGTGGGCTTCCTGAGTGAAATATATCTCATGCCAAGGCAAGCAAGAATGCGGAGATCAGCGCTCTCTATCTGTCTCTGTCCCGCCCCCTTTTCTTCTCCCTCTCCCTCTCTGTTTGTCCCTCTTCTCCTCCCCCCTCAAGGGTTAACATTAAAAGGGAGTCTTCAGGCTGGTCATTTCATAACTCAGATCAAGATAGGAAAGGGAGACAAAATCAGCAGCATCATGTATAAGCCTGGGAAGTGGAAGTTTCCAAGCTGCCATAAATAAGGACAGGAGTATTTGCCAAGTCAGAGGGCTTGCCAAATTTGAAATCCACTCAATCCTTACATTTTAGAATCCAGAACAGAATACTAACCTTGTGGGATTTATAATAATTTCTTCTCAGCAAAGCTTCGCTTCTTGTTATTTTTTAAAAAAGAAAAACAAAATGTAAAAAAAAAATACAACATGGGAAGGTTTTTATTCTTATTTTTTAACTATCTGGGAGCAATTATGGGTAGTGAGTACTGTGGGTATGATTAAGTGGAATGGTCTACACACTGTTATTAAATCCAATTGAGTCAAAAAAGACTGGAAGCATGCAAGAGCCCTGCGTGTGCACGTGTGTGTGCAAGAGTGTGTGCATGTGTATGCACAAGTATATACATGTGTGTGCACGAGTGTGTGCACATGTGTGTGTGCCTCCATGCTCTCACTGGAGCTTTTCTCTCTCAAACACAAACTCCACCCATATGATTCCATCCAACCAATTTAAAATTTTTAATGCATAAAAATTAAATATGAAGAAGTGTACTCGAGGTGTGAGTGCTGGATAGAAAGGCAGTGAGATAAAAAGTAGAGGAATTATTTAAGAAAGATAAAAGTATGTATGGGGGTTAAGTTAAAAGGATAGAGGTCTTCATATCAGTTTATACAGAGTTAAGATGAATGCCAGCCACCAAAGGATGAGCAGAAGTCTGAGCTCTCTGAGAGCATGGGGGCAGGGCTTCTCAGGCAGAAAGTCTAATTCCCGGGGCCTAAACAAGTTTCTTAGCTTCATGAGTTGCTTCCTCATGTGCAAATTATGAAAACAAAAACCAACACGTTATAAACTTCCCACAGACTGTCACCCATGAGGACAAAGGTGGCATCTCCTTGGTGTATTCTGGACTCATCTAGAGCCTAGCTCTCACATGTTTTTGACACAACAAAATACCTTAGATCTTGAATAGATCCAATGCAACAGTCAAATAAAGAATTCAGCATGTAGTCTAGTTCCAGTTCTACTGAGGGAAACAAACTCACTCTCCCTGCTTAAATGAAAAGATATAGGTACTGGGTTGCTGTAGGACAATGGTTTTCTATCCTGTAAAGATTTGTCTCTTGGCTGGGCGGTGGTGGCGCACGCCTTTAATCCCAGCACTCGGGAGGCAGAGGCAGGCAGATCTCTGTGAGTTCGAGACCAGCCTGGTCTACGAGAGCTAGTTCCAGGACTGGCTCCAAAGCTGCAGAAAAACCCTGTCTCAAAAAAGAAAAAAAAAAGATTTGTCTCTTGTATTGCTTTAATAAAATGCTGATTGGCCAGTAGCCAGGCAGGAAGTATAGATGGGACAACCAGAAGAATTCTGGGAAGAGGAAAGGCTGAGTCTGTAGTCATCACCCAGACACAGAGGAAGCAAGATGAGAATGCCTCACTGATAAAAAGGTACCAAGCCACATGGCAAACACAGACAAGAATTAAAGTCTAATTTTAGATGTAAGAATTAGCTAATAAAAAAGCCTGAGCTACTAGGCCAACCAGTTTACAATTAATATAGACTTCTGTGTGTTTCTTTGGGACTGAATGGCTGTGGGACTGGGCAAGACAGAAACCTCTGTCAACAAATGACACCAATGTGGACAACTATATCCACATAAAACCTGAGAAAGCTTGGGAAGCAATTCTAGATACAAAAGAACAGAGTTAAGCAAGGCATCTTGGTAGCAGCATTTTCTCAGGGGGGCTCTCTTTGCTAGAGGCAAGGGCATCTTATTAAGAGAGGCTTCCTGACTCTGCTTTAGCTAAAAACTTTGCAGCCTCTTTTAAGACGCCCTGCCCCCAAAACACTAAAATGGTGTTTATGAATAGCCGAAAGCATGCTTCTTGGTGGTGGCAGGGACCTTGAAACTCCATAGAGTTGTGGCAATAAACATGGCTCCAGCTGGTACCTCTTCCATGAGGCTAAACTCTCAGAAAGCTAAGGAATGGGGTGGATCCAGCCATCAAAGCCATGATTTTAATTCTAGCCACATCACTTAGCAAATTAAAGACTCATGTGGTCAGAAAAAGAGAGATATACAATAAGCATAAATTCAGATGAAGAAAACCTCTAAATGGTTCACAGTGTGCTTAAAAATATATGTAGGCTTGGGACAGAAAAAGAAAAAGATGAAGTCTGGAAGAAAGAAAGAAAGAAAGAAAGAAAGAAAGAAAGAAAGAAAGAAAGAAAGAAAGAAAGAAAAGAAAAGAAAGGAGTTGGGTGTGGTGGCACACACCTTTAATCCCAACACTTGGAGAGGTAGTGGCAGGTGGATTTCTGTGAGTTCAAGGACAGCCTGGTCTACAGAGTGAGTTTCAGAACAGCCAAAGATACCCTGTCTCAAAAAAAAAAAAAACAAAAATTAAAAATAAAAAAAAATAGAGTTTAAAATAAAGCCACGTAAAGATGGAGAATACACAGAGAGTCTGGATGGTGTATTATTGTGTTGTATTTGAATTGTTCGAATGATGAGGAAGGAACAACAGCTGCTAAAAGACATTTGATTATAAATGCTGCTGGGTTAATCCAACATATATATTTTGAAAATGCCTTAACTTCAAAATTTAAGTCAAAAGATATGCTACTTTAGAGAAGAGGTTTTGCTTTCATTTCCCTAGGAAGTGAGAGGCTGTAGATTCATTCTGGGTTAAGGAAAATCAGGTTTATCAAGGAAGACTTCCTGAGAAATCTCCAATAGGAGCAGATGACCCAGATGTCTGAGTTCTACATCGAGAACAGCCTCAAGACTGCTGGCTGAGATGATCAAGCCTTACAGTACTCCAGTCAGGATTTGTTCATAATTATAAACTTTCTTTAGATCCCCATAAGATTATCAGTGTCTCTAGTCATCAGGAAGTAGCCTGGAAAACTATGCCCACACCCCCCCCCCCAAAATGGATTATGGATATTTGTCTTTGTTTAGAGTGTTGGTTACAAGTTGTTATGGATAATAATCAGGATAAAAGCTAAAAAAAGGAGATTAGATTCAGAGATTTTCTATTTAAAAAAAGGGGGGATGCTGTGGAACAATGGTCTTCTACCCTGTAAAGATTTATCTCTTGTATTGCTTTAATAAAACACTGATTGACCAGTAGCCAGGCAGGAAGCATAGGTGGGCAACAAGGCAGGAAGTATAGGTGTGGCAACTAGAACAGGAGAATTCTAGGAAGAGGAAAGGCTAAGTCTGTAGTCGTCACCCAGACACAGAGGAAGCAAGATGAGAATGTCTCACTGATAAAAGGTACCAAGTCACATGGCTAACACAGACAAGAATTAACAAGGATTAATGTAAGATGTAAGAGATGGTTAATAAGAAAGCCTGAACTACTAGACCAACCAGTTTACAATTAATGTAGACTTCTGTGTGTTTCTTTGGGACCAAATGGCTGTGGGACCGGCTGGGACAGAAACCACTGCCAACACTGGGTAGAGAGATGTGCATGAGTCAAAGGGACAAGGGAAAATGATGAAGCAGTGAGAATGGGGGCAGAGCAAAGCCTTTATTACCTCTAGTGATGGCTGACCACTGGGGACAGAGCAGTGTCACAGCCACCACAGGCCTGTATATTGTTCCTGGTAGAGCAGGTCTTCCATGCATAGACTGTGACAGGCACATCCATCCAGCCTTCTCTACGAAGACATGCTGACATCCCAACTGGTCAAACGCTGGGAGGCCAACACATGGCTGGTGTGGAATTAAACAAGGTACTCAATCATGTGACTGAAGGCAGACAATAGAGAGGTGATAGAATTCCCCCAAATCAAGGACCCTGACATCAGTACAAAAAGAAACACCTATTTATGGAATCTTGAAAAGTCTGAAGCATCTTAGAAGGTTGCACTCTGGTCTCCATCCAAAGATAGAATGGTGTTTACCCCCTGAAACCAGGGTGTTGGCTGGAGCTGCGCTAACTTACCTGAAGGCGACTCCTAGTCTTCACAGCAAACAGCATAGCTTACATTTTTATTTAACAGCAATTAAGAACTGATTACAGTTTGATGGGTGTTATTAAAAAGAGATAGAAGGGTGGAAAATAAACACAAGAGATGTTTCTCCTTCCCTCCTTGGAAACAGAATAAAAATATCAGAAGGAAGGAAAAAACTTACTGCTCCTTAGTTTGTGGTTGGACAGAGATTTTAATTCAGTAAACACAGACTCTGAGATCTTGTGGTGCGTGAGATGGGCTTGACCAAATGTCTGGAAAATTAGCATATGCCCTTGGCAGTCTCTCCCAGTCCCAGGCTGCCAGAAGGGGGTGTCCATGTGACCACTCACTGGGAGGCTGCTCTGCCTCTCCCTGCTGCAGAGGCCAAGAGCAGCAGCTCAGGCATTTTGTGACACTTTGCTCTGCTGACTGGGTCCCGTCCATGGAGGTAGCTGGATATGCCCTTCACATCCCTTCCCATCACACCTAGCCCTGCTGAGGCATCCCCTTGGGATTGCTCATTAGACAGTGAAACTACTGTAGGAGGATGAACAGGGCTGGAGAGCGATGGACAAATGCCCTTGATGGCAAGTCCACCATCGACGACCACGTACAGTGCAAACACATCTGGATTCCTCTGAGGTGATCAGCACTAAAAGCTCTTGGTACAACTTGCTTCATGAGAGAAAAATGTCAAAGCGGGTACCAGTTTTACCACCAGGCCACGCTCACACAGCAAAACCTGCAAGGGGTTCTTGGGTGGCACAAATAGCTGAGGGCTTCATGAGACTGAGAGACGACACCTTCTCAGGGACTGGCTAGTCTGATAATTCACCTTTGTCAAGCATGATCTCTGTTCAGTTGCCAGGGCCAGGAGGGGTGACCGCTAAACCATGGAAGCTGTACTGTTTGAGTAAGCTCCATAGCACTGTGAGACCTAGGAAGCGTGTGGAATACTGTCTGGCTCATATTTGCAAGAAACACCCTTCACTATCACCACTGTCCTTTAAACCCTGTGTAGAGCCCCTTTTTGATTGCAAGGTAAAATAAGCCTAAATTAAACACTGTTGGAAATGGTGATGCTAATCCCTTCTGGGTGAGAGGTGGTGGTAGGCTCAAGTAAGTCCAAGATGCAGTCATGAAAATCTTATTTTTAGTCTGTGGCCAAAGGGGGGAATGAGGAAGGGAAGGTCTGACGAGACTATAATGGAGACACAGGGACGCAAAGTGTGGGCAGACAGGACAGCGCACATCTGGTTGTGTCTCCACAGTCACCACCATCCTTGCATTCTCTTTCCTATGCCATTCAAGTTGCTCTGTGTGTCTGAGTTCTTAGTGATTGACAGGACACTGTGTGTCCCCTTGCTGGTACAGAACACCAAAGTGTTCTCTAAAGAAAATAAAAGTTTTCTTGAAAAAAAATCCCACAAGACTTCTTAATAGATTCTGTACCAAAAACACTTTAACCAATGAAAATAAAGCAAGAATCATCAACCACACCTCTTGTGTGTGTAATTCTTGTCGATGGAAACTTTCAAAGCCCTTCCCTAGCTATGACTTGATCCAGAGTCCACAGTGGGTGGGATCCCTCAGAATTCTAGGCCACATTTCTCACCCCCTAATACATTCAGTTCTGAAAACCCCCAGTGACACAGGGCTGATGATATGTGTTTGGGGGCAGGAGATGGCGTATGAGCTACAGAGAACACAGGACACATGGAGATGGATTATAAAACTTTATTGGCTTGTTAAAGAAATGGATGAATCCAGCAAGTACATTTACAGTCTAGCCACATTGTTAAAACAGCACTTAAAGTAAAATCTTTAAAAAAAATGAGATGCATTGTTTACAGGAAATGTGGAAAAGAGCCTTGAAAACCCAGAATATTATGAGGGGGGCAGGCATGAAAATGAGTCCCAGGCTGCCTCTGGATTACAGCGGATGGATTTGAACCTGATAGGGTTGGGACTTGGGAATCATCTGCTGCTTCATATTTATCTGTAAGTCAGTTCATGGATATATTGGCTAAATTAAGTTGGGAGGGGATTCGGGTTCTTTTCTTTGCTTCTTATGCATTTCCTTCCCAAGAAAACTAAGACTTTGAACACAGACAATAGCTTGTAGGGTGGAGTCCGTGCTGCTCCAGTGGCACTGGCTGCCCTGAGATGTGAGTCCAGATTAAATGCAGAGTGGATGCTCTTAAGTCATGGCCCAGTAGCTAGGAGGTCTCTTTGTTCCTGAACACCAGAACAAGGAAATGGCTAGCCACCCTGGGAAGATGCCTCTACAACAAAAATTGTCATACAATTCTCTGGGATGGAAATTCTGTCAACCTGATTTAAACCTGGACGCCCTCACCCCAAAGCAATTTAAATTCAGGAGAGTCCTCAGCTGTCCCAGCTGTCCTTAGGTAAACTTGACCGATTGCCAAGTATTGAGGGTATGTGGATGGGGCAGAATGCTCTTAATGGCATCTCCTGAACTAGATGTCTTGGGGTCAGTCAGAGCTTCTGAGCTCCAGGATCCCAGGAGCTGTGTCACCATAATGCACAATATAGCTGGTGCAGCCCACACAGCTGGAGGCAGCCTCCTCCTGAGCTCCCTGTTATGTGGAATCGCTCCCCTTCAACAGAGCCCTCCCCGTGAATCTAGAGTCTAGACCAAACAAGATGAAGTGAGTTCCAATTAGAGGGTGAAAGAACGAGATGGGAACAAAGAGAGGAACTCTAGACAGCACTATCAAAGCAGGTGGAGGTGTGAATCACCCCCTCGTGGAGACGGAAGAGTCAGCACAGGGTTGAGAGTCTAGTTGCAATAGGAAACGAAAAGTTGAGTGTGTTACAATTAGGCAAAGCAGCCGATAAAAATCAGAAAACATTCTCAGCTGATCATGGGGCAGTTTAGAGACGGGGAGGGGTAGCAGGAGCAAGTTCCCTCTCACACCCAGCGTTCCCTGAAACTGCATCCCAACCACATGCCCCATGCCTTACTAACTCTGTACCCTGTGTGCAAGTGTGGTCTGTGAGGACAGGCTTCAAGACCCTAGCCATTCTGAGCTTAATTCAGCGTCCAGAAGAGTGAGGGGGCCAACGCAGAATGAGCTGTTTTTCCTTGCTGTGGGGCAGAGCTGAGACTGGGAAAGTGGAAGAGAGAATCCTGAGCTGATTCTCTGTAATCTCCTGTCTCCTGCCCTCTGAGGGACAGCCCTTCCCCAGCCTATGACTGTCTGTATGTTAGCTGTTGGCAAGCCCAAGTTGGGGTGTCAGTAGGCATTTGTTACTCCATCTCTGCTGCCTAAGGGCCTCAGAGACCCCATCTTCGGGTCAACAAGCTGTGGGACCCCATCTCTTTGAGGCGATGTGCCTTGTTTTCCAGTGTCCAAGGGCCATATTAAGTCCACTAATGATCCCAGAAAGATGGGGTGTGTACTTGCTCACCTCCTTCTGCTCCCTTGAGAGGCTGGAGAGAAGGGATTTGTGTCAGGTAAGTGAGAGGGAGGGGCTTCCTCAGATGCCTCTGCCCTTGGAGGATGGTGAGATGGTACTGCTGTGCAAACAGCCCAGCAAGGTGAGCGGCCTGAAGTCTCGGCTAGGGAGGAGTCACAGGGTGGCAGACAGGTGTGCATCTCTGTCACAGCTCGCTTAGCGCAGCTGTCAGTGGCAGGCAGGGAAAAGGTGAATTTGCAGGGAAAGGCAGACTGATACAGTGAGGAACAATGGTTCTGTCGAAGACAGAAGGAGCAAACTGGCAGCCCACAGGCAGGCTTTGTTGGCCTACATAATGTTTTAAAAATAACTGAGCCAACTTTTTAAAAGTAGTGAAGTTTCACATAAAAAGCCAGGTTTCACATCTTCTTTAGAGAATGAGAAGACCTGGAAACTTGGGTCCTGTTTCCTGGGACTCTGTTGGCTGGGTTGGGTGACAGTTGCCCCAGGGGCAGGCAGGTGCTGACTCACCTAGACCACTGTGAACGTGTAGGAGACTTGCCTGGCACTGCAAAGCCTAATTCCTGTCAGAGAACCACAGACCTAACTCCAACAAAAATGCCCCTTCTCCCTTCCTAATGCTGTAAAAATAAAATACACACCGTTGTGACTCCCCAAAAGAGCAGATTTTTTCTGGGGGACCAAAAAAAAAAAAAAAAACAAGGATAAAAGGAAGTGTATAGAAGAGAAAGGCTGTGTTGTCGATGATAGTTCTTGGGGTTAAGAAAAGAAGAGCAAAGAACACAGGAACCATATAAACAATTTTCTAAAGCCCCTGCTTTTGTTAGTCCCTGGGAGATGCCAAGTGGCCTTTGAGATATTAAATCGCCTTATCTGTCCACTTCTTTACATCTTAAAAGAAAAAAATTACCCTACATTCCTCCCAGCTGCTCACTGATATGACTACCTTTTTTTTTCTTTCTGGTCTGAGAAACTTAAAAAATTGATCTTCATATTACCCTCTTATGGCTCCATGGAATAACAGAAAAGTTTAAAAGTTTGTTATTGTTTTGGGCTTTTTGTTTTGTTTTGTTTTGGTGCCAAATGGCCGATATATAAGAGTGTTTGCCACATGGAGGCCCTGCCTGGCTGGCAGTTTTAATTTCATTTTCCTTTCAGGGGTCAAGATCTCTGCTATTCGCTGACCTCTTTGTAAGTGGACACCTTCGGGGAAGACAGAAATTTTCACTGTGGCAGGAGCTGTCACTCAGCGGCAGCAAGCTGGGCCATGGGAATGCACAGGACACTGAGCCCTCCTTGTGCTGAGACCCACCATGCACCTGGAGACAAAGCCTGTGAGATCCTGTGGGAGCGACTGGCCCTCTTCAGACACAGGCAAGGATGGCCAAGGCAAATACTGTAACCCACAGACCACAGTATTCGTCTTACATCAAGTAGGGCCTAACGGGTTTTGGTTTTATTAAGACTGATGCCAAGCTGACAAAGGATTCAAAACACTTTCCAAACATGCTGGGGGTGTTAAAAGAAAAACCTGCAAATCCTTAAAGATAAACTACCTTTTAAAAGGGGAATGTTAATAAGTGTCACGCCAGCTGTGTTCTTATGTGCTTGTGTAATAGAGTTGAGTGTGGATTTGAAATGAAATGTCCCAGACTGGCTCTGAAGGGGACCTAAAAAGAAAGGAGTGGCGGGGGGGGGGGGGACAAAGCTGCAGCCTGGTGCAGATGGGGCAGGGCCCACAAAGCCTACTATGGTGACAAAGTCAATGAACAGGGGGGGGGGCTGGGGGCCAGATTAAAGTGGGCATAGTTGGGGGCAGCAGTAATCAGTAGCTAGAAGGTTGCCCTCTCAGCGCTGAGGACGGTCACTTTAAAGCACACATTCATTAGCAACCTGCCGCCTCTTTGCTGCTGGGGTCAGGACAAGCTTTCCTGGCCAGGCAAACCCAGCAGCAGGGCAGCATGCTCCTGGGGACTGTCCTTAGACCGCGTGCTCCTGCTCACAGCGGGCCAGCCATTCTGCTCGCAGGCCTATTCACGCTGGAAAAACTGCAGTTCCCTAATGCAAACAGCGTGCGATGTGAGGCCTTCTCACTGGGCAGACTCCTAAAAGACAGGTGGTTCACAGCGGGCGAGGAAAAGGGTCAAGATGATAATCCCCTACATGCATATAGTCTAACATTAGTTATTTTCAACCAAGGCTTAATCTAGATTCACATCCCTGGCTGCTCCTGAATTCTACCAGCCTGGACTTAAGCAACCCTTAGCACTGTGTGTTCTGACACCTAAGCTAAAAGTCTGGATCTTTGCTGCCAGCAAAGCAAAGAACCTTTTAATGACACCACAAAGTCCCCAAAGCATGGTGTATGAGCCCTTAGCTTGTTTAGTCCCCGAGGTTGTAGGTAGAAATCACAGAAGTCAGTAAGGATTAGAGAACAGAAAATGTTGCTGAAGTAAGTGCTACAGGCAGCTTAGACTTTTAGTGTGCGCTTAGACCTAGCGATGACTCTAGATAGATAGATGCATGTCTTTTAAATTTGAAAATCACCTTTAATAAACAGAAGCAATTAATGTCAGCACATTTCCAGTATAGTCAAACAGCATGCCTTTCAGAAGAGAGACGTGACCCAATGAGATTTCACTTGGATTCTCTATTTGAACTACTGTAAGAAGAGGTGAGTCTCAGTGTGTTCCTCCACTGCTTCTGAGCTGCCTGAGACCTGCCTCTGCCTTGGTGTTCCCCAACCACAGCTTACAACAAGCAGGCTGCAGACATACTCCGAGAACCGCCCATTTCCACCAGACACCCCCAAACAAGCGGACTTCCTGGGATCAGCAACGGGAGTCCCAGGAGACAGCTCAGGGCGACAAGCAACATGCGCCACAGCCCTCCTTTGTCTTTTCCTTATTTCAGCTACCCATCCAGGGGGATCTTATGAAACAAAACAAAACCTAAAAGAAACACAAAATGAAACATAAGTCATGCTCAAAAGAAAGTCAACAGAAATTCACATGCAAACACAGTCACTTTAAAAAAGAACATAACACATCAAAATAAAACACAAAGTGGAATATGCTTTCAAACGCAAGGCAATGCATCCTAACCACACGAATTGGGATAATATGGGCATCACATTATGGAGCGACTTAGTTTTAAACTCAAAACCAATTTACATGATACATAAAACGTGGGGAAGCAGTGCCAAAGATTTCTGCACACAGATCCACCCACCGTTCTATCAGGCAGGATCAGCTTAACACAGGGGGGGAGTCTGAACACAATATAAACAACCCGTGGAGGATTCATAAGTATTTTCTTATGTGGGCAATTGGATTCAACAGCAAGTATCTATTCAAAACTCGATTCTCTTTACCTCCCTAATTTCATCATCGCTTCAAAGCGAGTGACTCATTACTCAGTAACTGAGTCAAAACATGGTTGGCAACACACAGCAACCTAGATATTTTTCTCAGAAATTCTAATATCACCTAAATATTTGAATTCTAATATCACCGAACTTTAAGTATTTGCCATACTATATGTATGATATACATGTAAATGGAATGCCCATTATATAATTTAATATATAGCATTGGAACATGCAGTACATCACATATTATATATGGATATATGACAGATGGTTTATAGATGTATATGTATGTTATCTATGCCATGCATTATCATCTAAGAGAGAGCAATTATTAAACACAGATGAACACACCAACTCTACAATAGATGATACAAGATAAGGAAGGTGGGATTCCTTGAATTCAAACACCTCAGTGCCCTATAGATGGAAAAAGATTATGTACAGTATTTATTTATAAACTAGTGTCCTCCAGGCCGGGTTCTCGTCTAAACACTGTGCACCAATGATCCTGATGAGTTTTCCAATCAAGTCAATACGACACGTTCTACTAATGCCCCCCTTACTGATGAGGAAACTGAGGTCCCTGACAGAACTCTCTAAGATGCACCACCCTACTCAAGCAGGTGTCTGGTCTGTCAAGTGTGAGGTCAGCTGTCTTCACAACAGTCATGACCACATTGGGGGGTAGCATTGTTTACAGTAATGCTGAAGAGTCTACAGGCTTGTTTTCTGTGGTATTCACCGCCTCGCCTTTCTGGTGGAAAGAGAACTGGGTACCAGCATCAAGTGTCATTCATAGGTTTAATCATCTGCAACCCTGGGAAGTTAGGGAATAGCTGGGATGACAGTGAGTATTCCTCCTATCATACTCTGGTGGTTTGTTTTTCTCCTACTGGTTTTGCCTCCAGGCAAACACTAATGAAGCTCAGTTAAGAGTAAATCATGGCCCAGAATGTGAGCTGGCCAAATTGGCAAGCCAGCTCCTCTGTTACTCCTGCAGGTCTGAAGAGGGAAGGTCTTAAATTCCTTCCCACTGAAACAACAGGATTAATATAAGGATGTCAGGCTTGCCAATAAAAACAGGAGAAACTGGATGCTGGAAATAGAAGACTTTATCCCCAAATTAAAAGAAAAAAAAGTTGTTGATTCAAGGTGCTCATTCTCCCATGCATTCAATATGAGAAGGCGTTCATTTTTTTTTTTTTAAAGCAGCACAGGCTACCAGTGTAGTCTTTCCTTTCTGGGTTTTCCTTTTCCTTTGCTTCTATCTGTCATTTTACTGACCAAACCTTCCCATGGTCATGAATCATCAACACCAGAAATTAGAAATTACTCCTCGAGATGCCACCTCTACTCACTGTCCTTTGTTCAGACTTCAGCTGCCTCTGCCCTTCCCTGCCCAACCTGAAGCACCCGCTGTGATCTTCTGCTTGCCTTTGGGGAGGTTCTTCATATACAGAAAAGGAGAAATCAACTCCATTTTCCCATGAAGTAAAAATAAGTGAATACCGGCCTGCTATAATACTGAGCCATGAGCAGGGTCTCGGGCACTGATTCCCATCACCCCATGCTCCAAAACTGTAGGTCAGTCTCCTTTTTTCTCATGCACTGTTGAAAGACTGAAGAGATTCTACCAAATATTGCAAAATTAGTTTCATATAAAGTTGCTCTTCATAAGGAAACATGTCTTCTTTCTGAGGATTGGTGATAATAAGGAAAGGCCCGGTGTACCTATCAGAAGCCCCTGACTTCTACCCTCTCGTGTTTAGGAAGAAAAAAAAACTCAAGAAAGGAAACTCAAGATGATATGAAACAATAGATGATTATTTTCTTCCAGCGAGGGGGAAAGTTTTTAGACCACAACAAATGGCTGAACATCTTGTGGGTTTAGCAGCCAAACGAGCTGTCTAGCTTATGAGCCTGAAATATAGATATTTTGACAATGTGACATTCTGGAGCATTTGCAACAGTCCCATGGTGCATGGTGGTTACTGTGAAATCAGCCCCTCTACCGAAAACAAGCCCAAGGAAACTTTGTCAGCACTGTGTAGACTAGCAGCGCTGAGCGGGGTGAGAGGAGAGCGGCATCCATCTCAGAAGGAGGGGTACAGCTGGAAGCAGAGAACCAGATGGACAAGGCAGATAGACCCTACCATCAGCCTCTGCTGTTCACTGCTGTAGAATCCGCTCCTTGGCCTCATCAAAAGGAAGAGTTGGAGAGGGCAGTGGAAGGCCAGCAAAGCACTCCGCTTCTCGGCCATTGGCTCACAACCACCTTAGAAATATTCACAGTCAAGCATGTACACATGCTCCTCCTATTACTCAGAAGCAATCAGCCATAAAATGGCGAGGATCTGCAGTACATTTAAATCAACTGCAATTTATCCAGAGCAAAAAGGAAAAGTGCTGAGTCCAAAGGAAGCCGGGAGTGGGTGGGGGAATGGAAGAAAGCTCCAGCTGCTACCTCAAAGAGCCAATCTTATCACAGTTGTCATTTGGGGAGTTTTAGCAGAAAGCCACCAACTTGGGCATCCATGGATGTGGTGACACTTTGGTGGCAGAGTGGTGTTTGGGACCGCCAGGGAGCATTTACCTGCACTGAATGGTAAAACGAGTGCTTCCGGCATATTTAGGAAAATGTTTGCTAGATAAAGTCAAGCAACAAACTCTCATGTGTTCCTAATATTAGTGCCTAGAAAATCAGGGCTCAAATGCTGTCCATCACAGAGTCTGCTCTGTGGTTCCAATCTGCTGCATTTCAGCACCCAGCCTTAAACATCATTTCTTCAAATCTGACATTTGTAGAATACAGTATCTACAGATTACAACTATTGCCTGTCTACCTTCCCCACTTTATACACAGAAGTCATTTGACCACATGGTGGGTGTGAGTTTCCTGCACCACCTATGAGGAGAGAGCTGAAATTCAAACACAGAAGCTCTAGATGGCTGGACTATCTCTGTATACATTAGGGCCCTAGTGTCTTCTCTGAGTTCAAGGTAGAAAGTGCTTAAACACACTTTTGTGTCTAAATAATGGTAGACTTTACACAAATGCCAAGTCTTCTTCAGAGACTTCCTTCCACCAAGCTCGTTCCAGATGTCTCAACCATGCTTCACATTCTGCACAGGCAATGCCTCCCAGTTCACCCAGCTCTTAACTCTATGACCTATGCTCCCATCCGTGTGGTTTTTTGTACCTATGAAGTCTTGTATTTGTTTTGTTTTGACATGTCCATATTCTAGGCTGCCTCCTACAGAAGGGCAACGAGAGAGAAACTCTACATTTTCTGTGGCTGACACCACATCACACAAGTGCTTGTGCATGGACACATTGTGATTGACAACAGAATTAATTGTGTGAGCTTTGAGCGGCACTCAACTGCACAGTCAAGGAGTCACTGTGCTCAACTGCACATCAAGAGTCACTGTGCTCAACTGCACACCAAGAGTCACTGCTCAACTGCACACCAAGGAGTCATTGTGCTCAACTGCACGCCAAGAGTCACTGTGCTCAACTGCACACCAAGAGTCACGTGCTCAACTGCACA
>JAQHUG010000152.1:909108-928236 GCA_028555095.1 Dicrostonyx torquatus
TCACTGCGCTCAACTGCACACCAAGAGTCACTGTGCTCAACTGCACACCAAGAGTCACTGTGCTCAACTGCACACCAAGGAGTCACTGTGCTCAGCTGCACACCAAGGAGTCACTGTGCTCAGCTGCACACCAAGAGTCACTGTGCTCAGCTGCACACCAAGAGTCACTGCTCAACTGCACACCAAGGAGTCACTGTGCTCAACTGCACACCAAGGAGTCACTGCGTTCAACTACACAGACAAGGAGTAGCTGTGCTTAACTGCACAACCGACCAGTGGAAGACAGTTGTAGAGTAGTGGACATTTTCCTACTTCTCTCAGTTGCCTGGTGGTTTGAAAGAAAACAGCCCCCAAAGGGAGTGGCACTATTAGAAGGTATGCCCTTATTAGAGGAAGTGTGTCACTGTGGGGCTGGCCTTGAGGTCTCTTTTGCACAAGTTTCCCTCACTGTGACTTTTGGTTTGATTTCCTGTTGCCTGCAAGAGGTAGGGCTTTCAGCTACTCCAGCACTACATCTGCCTATATGCTGCCATGTTTCCTGTTATATGATGACAATGGACTGAACTTGTGAAACTGTAAGCAAGGTACCCCAGTTAAATGATGTCTTCTTAAGAGTTGCCACAGTCATGGTGTCTTTTCACAGCAATAAAATCCCAAACTAAGACACCTGGGTATTTTCTTTCATTCTCAAGCATCTGACACAACATTCTTCTGTGGTCAGGAGATGTTGAAACCTCAGAGCTAGATACATGGACACCCACTGGGCATCTCATTTTAAGCTCCCAAGTTAAATGCGCTGGCCTTGGTCTATTCTAATCCCCATATTGACCAACACACTGTGTACGCAAGTGAGACAGAAAAAAAAAAAACTGCAGCCCACTTCCCAACTGGAGATCAAAAAACTAGTGACCCATGACTGAGGGTTCTCAGCAGGAAAGAAGTCTGGTTTGAGTATGCAAAATTAAGTAAAGTTATGAGATGAAAATTAAAGTAAGAAACAGAAAGTTCTTGGCAAAGCGAGACTGCATGGGGGCAGCCAATTTGGTTGCACAACTCAAGCCCAAGGATTCTAAGGAGGTTGCGGCCACATGACAAGTGTCCAAGCATGCAGCAAAATTTCATACAGGATTGAGAGACAGATACTGTCACCCTGATTCACTGAATCACCCCCATATTGCCTTATGGGGAATAGAAAAGAGTAAGAGAAGATAGATACTCAAAATGTTCCATGATGGCCGGAGATGCTTGGGTCAACCCAGGCTTTTGTGGCATGTGAATAGCCTTCCCAGTTTCAGTACATATATACAAATGTCCCTCTATATCCCAGATACCCATGACTACAAACACCCTCTACACTCCAGCCCCTGTATAAAACAGTGTGCTGCTTACAGATATAGAGACTCTATACCCACTGACCTGTATGCTTTTAAGTCATCCCTAGATAGCTAACAATATCAATGCAGCATCGCAATGTACAAATTGCAGCATTACTGTATTTTTGAGAGAACAACAACAAGAAAAAAATCATCCATATTTTGTACATATTCACCCTTGTTCCCAAAAGCATTATTGATCCACAAATGCAAAATACAAGGATACAGGGATCAAGGGTTGGTGTTTGCAGCTGTCACCAGGGCTTTTGTACCTCTGCTGGATTTTACCAAAATTTTCCAGCCAGTGGATTATTATAAAATGCAAAGCTAGATGGGAGGGGAATGCTGCCAATCCTCACACCCAGGGAAAATGTAACTGTCAAAACCTATTAAGATCCTCATACATGCATCAAGCTCTTTGGCTCTGCCCACGTGTGTCTACAGATCTGGGCCACAGGTCACAGTAGATCTGAGAATGAATTTCCAGAAAAGCAAATAATATACCCAATGTAAAAAAAAACTATGAAAGTGTGCAGGAAGAAGCAGGGCCTGTCTGAGGATGGCAACAGTTACTGTGGTGGAGATGGAGATCAGGAGATGGAGGGAGAAAGGAGGAGGAAGAGGAAACAGAACCTAGTGATCACTGCTGCTGGACTGACTGCAGAAGCCAAAAGCAGGCGGACCGTGAGCACACGTCCTAAGCAGAGGGTCAAGGGCCCCAAAATAGGAATACAAAGCCAGGAGCAAGTTCAAACCGACCTCAAGAGGTAGAGAATCAGCAGAAATAATGTCCTCACTCATACTGGGCACTACAAACATCCTGTCAGAGTTCAGGGACTTCTGTGCTTGGGAATATCGCCCTCTTACTAAGAAAGTAACAATGGGGGACTTTTGTGGGAGTCATGTCCCCACCTATTGCTACAGCCCTATGGTCACATCTCTGGTGGTCTCAGCTGACGTAGGAAATGTTGCATGCACATCCTCACGTGGATAGAGTAACACAGCTTACGAAGCCAATCTCCGTTTAAACTAGCCAAGTGGGAAAGACGATGAACCCTTAGCTAAGCACCAAGAATTCCAGGACACAAGAACAAAGACAGGATTGATCTGCCCTGTGACCCGAGCACAGGCAGCACAAGTTAGCAGAGGAAAGCAAACCTTCTTCCAGCTCAGAACTGTCATCCCGTGACCTGGGACTGACAAAACCACACTGTCTACAACCTTGTT
Organism: Dicrostonyx torquatus; assembly: GCA_028555095.1. Taxonomy (NCBI): domain Eukaryota; kingdom Metazoa; phylum Chordata; class Mammalia; order Rodentia; family Cricetidae; genus Dicrostonyx; species Dicrostonyx torquatus. Next base: position 911,709 of record JAQHUG010000152.1, read on the forward strand.
CTGAGGATTGAGCTGTGATTAGTGTGGGCATTCCCAGGTCTGGCGATGTATTAGTTCCCCTGTGTGCTGATGCTATATGGAGGCTCCTTACTTCATATGCTCAGCCCTCATAAGCAAGGACACTAGTCATTCACCCCCCAGAGTCCCAGACCAAAGCAAGGTCACCAGTCTGCTTCCTTGGCTGTTGGGCACATGAAGGAACAAGAGCTTCAAGGGTTCTTATTTGACAGTCATCTTTATCCAGAGTTGATCTGCCTGAGCTCAGAGACAAGAGATGATGTGGAAAATGAGAGCTCCTGCAGCCAAGCACACGCTCTGCCTCCGGTGCCTTCCTCAGAGTAGATACTGGCTGGCTTTCTACTCTCTCAGCTGTCTTAACAAGAGCTGAGATGTGCTTCTCCACCAAAGGATTTGGCAGGGCTGTCATGGGCTCATGTGACCCTACGTACCTGAAAAAAGGCAGGATGAAATGATGACCAGCCTGTGCTTTGTTAGTCTACTGAGATTTAATGGCTGCCTGTGAGGAGAAACTGAAGGTCCTAGGTGAGCCTGGGGAGTCATAGACAGCTTTAACTCCATTGCTGGTCCTTACGTCAGCAGGGTGTGGTGTAGACAGAAGTTTCTGTCTCGCCCAATCTTGGAGTCATTCAATCCCAAAGAAACATACAGAGGCTGATGTTAATCATAAACTCTTTGGGCTATTAGCTCAGGCTTATTATTAACTAGCACTTACAACTCAAATTAATTCATAATTCACATCTATGTTTAGACACATGGCTTGGAATATTTTCTCAGTGCAGCATTTTTATCTTACTTCCTCTGTGTCTGGGTGGCAACTGACTCTCTGAGCCTTTCCTCTTCCCAGGATTCTCCTATTTGATTAATCTATACTTCCTACCTGGCTGCTGAATTTTATTAAATCAATGTGAGTTGCAAATCTTTACAGGGTACAAGCAGTGTAGAAGGATAGAAGCACGTATTCTTTATTCACCTGGACAATCCACTCACTGTACCAGCGAGAATCATATTTGTGCTCTGAAGGAACTTTTCTCAGAAGGAACCCTGAGGATTCTGACTATAGCCAGTCACTAGGCATATTCCATTGGCATAGCAGGCCAACGTACTTCTAAAGCCTCATTAAGGACCCTCAGTGGAAAACTCAGAGTGCAACATGAACCCAGGGCCATAGCTCTACACTCAGACTAGGGAGCCATAGGTCAGATTACAGTGTCAACCCAAGACTGTAGCTCTACACTTAGACTGGAGGAGCCATAGGTCAGAGCGCAATGTCAACCCAGGGCTGTAGCTCTACCCTCAGACTGGGGAAGCCATAGGGCTCCCAGCTTGGTTTAAATCAAGCTGCTGTGCCAGAAGTCTCTGCTGCTAGGAACAACTTTTCAAAGAACTTATTTGAAAGGAGCCCGTTATGCTGTACCATGCCACCAGAGGCTTCTTAGGACCCAGCAGCATCTCACAGCCCTGGACATTGACCAGATTCACAGGGCAGTGTCCCCTTCTGAAAGACAGGGCAGACTCTCCACTCCCTCACTCCCTTGTGCTAGAACACAGTTCACTTCTTAAGTCTTGGGTGCCATTATTAAATGGAGAAAACTCTGGTTATTAAGGAGCACACATTACACTACACACGCCACATATGTACACACACATAAATACACACATACATACATATAGTCACACACATACACAAATACACAAATATACACACTCATATATACAAGCATACATGTATATACACATAAGCACAATACAAGCATAGACACATACATACACACATGTACGCATACACAAATATACACATATATATATACAAATACATGTACACACAAAACCACAAATACATGCATAGACACATACATACACACAATTTATACATACATATAAATGCACATGTGTACACACACAAACACATACCTATATAGACACTCAGACTGTTTTGTTTTTATTAATGTATATATCTGTGATGTATATGAGTGTACATATCACACACACACAGAACAAGACAACTTTGTGGAGTCAGCTCTCCTCTCCTCCTTTCACGTGGGTTCTGGAGTTGCACTCAGGTCATCAGGCTTGCGTGGCAACACTGTACCTTCCCCGTGTGCCATGATGGCTGGAACTAATATGAGAATCACTGCCATCAATGCCCCGTCCAAGATCCTACGTGGTGGAGACGCTAGTGCTATGACTGCTAATGTTCAGGAAGAGACCAAGGCTCATAAATCTCATATTCCCCTATGATTTCAGCTGTAGGGGGAGGGGGGGTCCATTTTCCTTCAGGGTGTGACCCCTGGCAGGTCAACTGTGCTCCACACCTGTGAGGATTTGGGCATCAGATTGGCCCAGGTGGGCTATAAAAGGAAAAGGACGCTGCCATGAAGCTGGCAAGAGAGTAGGAGTGAAGGTCGATCTAGGAGAAGTTGGGGAGAAGTTGTGTGCATATGGTGGACACAGGCTGAATGCATATGTGAAATTCTAAAGAATTAACAAAAATACCAACTGAAAAACCTGGAGCCAGGCATGATGGCACAGAGCACTTGGGAGCGGGTGGGTCTCTGTGAGTTCAAGGCTAGTCAGGACTACATGATGAGACCCTGTCTCAAATGGAGTGGAGGCTGGAGAGATGTCTCAGCAATGAAGAGCACTGGTTTTTTTTTTTCTGCAGAGGACCCGGGTTCTATTCCCGGTACTCACATCGCATCTCACAGCTGTCTGTAACTCCAGTTCTAAGGGGTCTGACATCTCTTCTGGCCCCCAAGAAAGCCAAGCACAGACATGCACAGGCAGAACACTCAGCACATAAACTAAAAATAAATACATCTAAAGAAGGGGGGCTTTAGTGAAAGACAGGTCTACGTTATTCTACGCGTGTATATTTTTAAAAGTATTCAGGAAGACAAATTGCCAGCCCGGAAGTCACACATGACCTTGACCTATTTCTTTGGCTCCTGAGAATTCCATAAATGTGAATACCGCTTTAGACCACTGGCGGTGTTTTCAAAGCCCACACTGCTGGCCAGGAACAAACGCTTGGCTCTTTCCTGGCCAGGAGCGCCATGGGTATTCCTCCTCTGCTTTCCTTACTGCATTGCCCACACCTCTGTTCCTGTGTGTGTCTTTGTGTGCCTCTGTCTCCCAGCTCTGTTCAGTCAGCTTCCTCTCTCATCCCATCCTCTCTATTTTCCTGTGGTTTGGAAGAATTGAGTGGGAGTCCTAGCCTAGATTTGGATTTTTTTCTTTAACGATCAGCTGCAATTTCTACTTTGTTTATTGAATATTATTCTTCCCCAACACATTAGTGGAAGGAGGATATTTCTGGCCTCATTTGAAAGAAGGCTGGTGTCCCCATTCTACAGATAAACGCGTGAGGTCTCTGGAGGTTTGCATTCATACTTTGTTTGATTTAATTGCGTGTTCTCTCATGGATGTAGCAATAAACTACACCCCAAAGGATGGTGGGTAGAATACTTCCATGTCTAGAAATAATTGTGAATAATTCAGCTTATCATTTTGGGTCAATTTTTTTCTTGAGCATCTTTTCTAAGACAAACGCCTCTGTTAACCCGCCAAGAAAGCACTGCTTGGAGAACCAAGGGGACCTGCACAAGGAGGAAACTGGGCTTGCTATCAAAGTTATCTTACTTAAAATCCTAGGGGGTTGCCAGCATGTTCCCAGGTGTATTCATGGAAAGAAACCTCCAATCCTGCCCATGGTTGATCAGCTCAAGTATTACAAATGGTCTTCCCAACCAGACTCTAAATCATAGGTCTAAATACACACACTGATATGAACGATTAAGGAAAATGCCACAGAAAAGAATTTGCTCTAATTCATAGTTGCCCTCCTGGAAACTGAAGTCCGAATTGAGAGCAAGAATCCCTGGGGGCAAAACATGCGGGTTCTACAGAGCCACTGCTGCCTAAGCTCAGGGTGGCCATGACCTCTCTTGCCTTGGCCTGGAACAGCAGGATGGCTTTCTGTACCAAATGGCAGCTGCTGGCTGCAATATCACTCTGCATCCAAATACTAGCAAGGGTGACAGATTTCATCCCTACAGGGAAAGCGTCTAAGATCATTCTGCACCTTTTGTCCCAATTCTAAGACTGCAGAGAAGCATCCTTCCAGGGGACTTTACAAAAGCCCCAGTTAAAGCGCTCTGCTGCTCTGCCATTGAGAGACAGAGGTGACAATCACGAAACCAAATCTCAAAAGAATTTTTGCTTCCATTTTCCCTGAATGCCACAGCAGCTGCCTAAAGGCGAGAAGAGAGCCCAGAACATGTCTTCTCTCCTGTCCATGCCTACAGTGGTGCATGTCAGCCTGCCAAGACCTCCAACCAGAACGGCAGGAATCAAACCCTGACTAATTTTACCAGGTAACCGCACCTAACTGACAGCCACAAAGCCCCTTCAGAAACTTTGACCCAGTTTTCTGAGGGAGAAAGTAGACGTTCTGCTTTATAAACTTCATTAACACAAAATAAATTAATTAGAGACTTGCATGGTATTGGACACAACGATCAGCTTGTTGCTGTATTTTCCTAGGGAAACCATGACTTGAGAAGAAACCTAATTTGCTCCTCAAGTCTAATTCCATCTCACCTCTTCCACCCCCAGCTGAACGAAGAGACGGCCTGTTCTTGTAACATGGCGCGGAATATCAATTCCTCGATGAATGGGCTCATTCTCGCAGCCAGAAACTACAGAGTCTAAATGTCTCCATCATGCTGGACACAAAGCTTCACAAAGTTCAAAACCAAGAGCCACCACCGTGAGCACTGCAGTTCCTGGCGGGCAGGCTAGGACACAGATGATCTAAACCCTTAGCGTCGTTTCCCGGATCGTAACGACACAGACTCACCTAGGGCTGAAGTAGCCATCTGCCCGACACAGACTCACCTAGAGCTGAAGTAGCCATCTGCCCTGTCATTTGTTTGCTTGTTTGTCTCTTAATTTGCAGAACTTAAAAAAGGTATTGGTCTCACACAAATGACCCACTTTCCAGCTTGCAGAGACAGAATTACCATCCTACAAAAGGCTGTCACCCGACTTCAGAGAGGAGCCCGAGAACACAAGACGTCTGGAGAGATCTTGATGGCAGCAAGTAAGATTTTGGCAAATGAAAGGAGTTTTGTTTTGATTTTCCAAAATGCCCAGAGTTTTGAAGAATGCCAGCTTCTACCTCTCGGGTTTGCTTCCCTGATGCAGGCCACTGTGCCAAAGCCTGGCTCACTGTGGGCGAGAGGCTGTGTGCTGAGAGCCCGGGCCTTGTTTGCTTGGTTTCAACTCAACCCCAGTGTTTATGTGTAGAAACTCAATCTTCAAATCCACGTGGGGGTGGGGCCTCTGGGGAACCACGGACGTGAAGTGAGGATCTGAGGGTGGTGTACCAACCAGTGGCATTGGTGGCTTTTACAGGAAGAGAAAGAAGCCCTGCTAGCACACATATTCTATCTCACCATGCCATGCCCTCTGCTATGTTTCAATGCAGCAGGGAAGGGATGCCAAGACGAGTCTACTTGCTGTGGTCTTGACTTTCCAGTTTCCAAATCGTGAATAGAGCAAGCTTGGAAACCTGCTTCTTTGTGAGTCATGTGTTCTCAGGCAGACTCTGAGAGACTCCGAGAGCAGTAACTGTCAAAGATCACGTGAGGTACCTCAGTTTCCTCATCGGGAGACAATGATAGTGCTACCTTTAGGACCACTGTGAAGGTCAGAGGAGTTATTGGGCACATAGCTTAGGGATGTCTGGTAGATAAGGGGTGCTTAATAAACATGAGCTATTTATGGATTCTTGTCTAATCCCCTGGACAACTGACATTCAATGTTAATCAAGACTGCAAATGACTAATGATAATGACCACGTGTTTGACCCTGTGATGGCTATTCAATCCATAAATAGGAGGACACACATGGGAGCGATTATTTTTGCTTAGTTTGAAGTGGGTGAATCCATTTCTAGTCTGGACCTTTGAGGTAGGAAGACGCCCATATTTTGAGGTGGGAAGACACGCCTTTAATGTGGGCCACACCTTCTGCAAAGTCTATGTAAGGACATGGGAAAAGGAAGCTTTAGCTCTTTGCCTGCTAACACATCCATTCCTTCTCGGGGGCTGGAACCTACTCCTTTGGGATTCCAGCATATTCTGCAGATCAGTTGAAACATCAGGTCCTGTGGACTGAGAAGTCACTGGATTCTGGATACCTTGTTTTCCCAGCCAGTCATTGTCGGGTTGGCTGGACTGCAGCATAGAAGCCATTCTAATAGATCCCCTTTCTATACAGAGAGACTCATTCTCTAACTCCTGTTATGCTAGAGAACCCTGACTAATACAGACACCTCAGTCAGTAAGTATACCAAATAAGAAAAAACAGTTCAGGCCTGAGAGCTTTCCATTTTGTTTCTAAGATTTACTTATTTTATTATTTTATTGTATTTTATGCATAGGAGTGTATTGCTTGCATGTGGTTATGTGTTCATAAGCAGTGCCCAGAAAGGCCAGGCAAGGGTACAAAAGGCCCCATAACCAGAGCCACAGGCAGTTGTGAGCCACCATGGGGGTGCTGGAAACACAACCAAACCTGGGTCCTCTACAAGAGCAGCAAGGACTTCTTACCACTGAACCTTGTCTCCAGCCCCCAAGGCTGGGATCTCGAGTGGAAAGGTCCCAGGATCTGAGCACTTGAAAGCATAGTCCAGTTGAAAAGATGAGTTCCAGATGGCTTGAGCAACTTGCTCAAGGGCACAGGGCCACCAAGGCTCAGATTTGGCCCTGCCATGCTGTTTACAAACTCGTTACTGGAGAAAAGGTCATGGTGGTGAGAAGGCACTTCTCACAGGGAGCTGAGCAGAGGACAGAGGTGGGGCTGGTTGTTTTCATATGAGAATCAATGCTCTTGACAGAGTTCACAAGGCACCGCCCAACTTCCCTGTGATAGAATTGGGGGGTGAAACGCCAGGCTAAGCATAGCGATTTGACTGAGAAACATTCCGCTACAGACTCGTGCATTTGCACACTGGGTCCTCAGCTGGCCGTGCTGGTTGGTGAGATTGTGTTTAGGAGGTGAAGCCTCGCTGGAGGACACAGGTCACTAGGCACAGACTCTTAGAGGTTTTAGCCTCACACCACTTCCATTTTGCCTTCTCTGCCTCTTGTTTTCAGCTGAAGGTTGTGGTCCTTCAGCTTCTTGCTCTGGCTTCCAGTCCCACCTCACCCCCTACCATTATGGACACCTCCCCTGGAACCATCAGCCACAGTAAACTGCCTTCCACAAGTTGTTCTTGGTGGTAGACTTTTACCCCTGTGATAGAGATGTCACCAATACCCTCGGTCCATGAATGGGATTGACACATTATCCGAGTTACCTATGGGTGTTTGCTTTCTCCTCTCACCATGTGTGAATGTCTATTAACCAGGAAATAGATCTTCTAGACACCTAAACTACAGCCACCGTGATCTTGCACCTCCTAGCTTCTATACCTATGAGAATGCCTCAGGCATTTCTGTGAGCCAGAACACAAAGGCAGTCATCCTCCCTCCCCTGAAACAGAAGTAACTGTACGTGATCAGTGTTTACCATTAAAATGTCCCATTCTGTGTAGGATTAACTTTCACACAGGATATACTAAAATCTCTTCAAGAAACAAATTCAGAATCATATTCCGTAAGATGGCCATCTGAGTTGGTGGAGAGATGGTCGGTGGTTAGGACCAGGCACTGCTATTGCAGAGGACTAGAGCTGGCTCCCAGCACCCATGTTGGTGGAGAGATGGTCGGTGGTTAGGACCAGGCACTGCTACTGCAGAGCACTAGAGCTGGCTCCCAGCACCCATGTTGGTGGAGATATGGTCGGTGGTTAGGACCAGGTACTGCTACTGCAGAGGACTAGAGCTGGCTCCCAGCACCCATGTTGGTGGCTCACAATTACTAGATACCCAGTTCCAGGAGATTTGAGGCCTCTGCCTTTGGTGGCCACCTGAACACACATGCACATACCCACGTATTCAATAATTAAAATAAATCTTGAAAAACTGTGGTCTGGATTTTGATCTAGAGAAGCAAATGTCTAGAGATGATCATAAAGCAGGAGCTGGCTGGACTCAAGTGCTCACACAGGCACACATGTACACACAAATATATACTTCCTATCACAAAACACATACATGTACACATATGCACATATACTTACATACACACACACAAGCACACACACATAGCACATAAGCACACATGATTACATACACTCACACAGCAATACACACATGCACACAAACATACATACACACACTCACACAAGTACACACATACATACCACACACATACAGATGATTACATACATACTCACACACAAACACACTTATTAACACACATACACTCACACAGCACTCACACACATGTTTACACCCATACACACTCACACAGCACACACACATATGCTTACATACATACACACTCACACAGCACACACACATTTATATGCACACACTCACACAACACACACATGTTTACATAATACACACTCACACAAGCACACATACATGCTTACATATACACACTCACACAAGCACACACACATGCTTACATATACACATACAAGCACACACACGCTCACATACACATAGACTCACACAGCACATACACACATGCTAACATACACACACTCACAGAGCACACACACACACACTTACATACACACACATGATTACACACACACACTCACACAAGCACACACAACACTTACATACACACATACTCACACAGGACACACACACATGCTTACACACACATACACCTTGGGGAAGATTCCTGTTAGCTGCATTCTCCATCCCAGCTTTACTATGTGAATAGCACGCCCCCTCAGTTAGCAGAGCTAACATAGCAAAGCTTCCCTGGTGACTCACGGCAATTAAGGTCATGCCTATAGTAATCAACAAAATCCTCTACTTATATGTTCTCTGGATAGTTTGACAACCATTTCCAATTCAGGTGATTTGGGGGATACTGTTTTCAGTTTAAACCAGACTGTCACGGACACCTATGCTCTCAATTCCGTACTTCCTACCAATTAATTTTTGGTTTAGAAAACAGCTAAATGGGCAAAATGAGTAAATATGAAACTCAAAATCCTATAGCTCATGAAAGAAACTGGAAGTAAAGAAAGGGTGTCCTTGTGGTCCACCCCGGTGCTCAGCCTTAGATGGTCTCCCTGAGGTCCACCGCGATGCTCGGGCACACTTAGACATACAAACACAGACACGCACTTTCAGACAATAGACAACACACACACACACACAATTACACTCTTTCTTACTTTCATTATGTTATCTGTACACAGATGTGACCACGTGGAATGCGGCACGCCACTGCTGACAGTGGTGACAATACTGGTGGTGGTGACAACAGCCACTGATTGAAAGAGCATTCATACACAGTGGACACCACGAAAACCACTTTCTAGTTGACACCTCAAATTCTCAAAACATTTCTGAAATCTGGGGTAGTTGTATTCTATTTTCCAGGGACATCTGGGTCCCAAGCTGCCCCTTTCTAACTTGCAACCCTGGGCAGCTGGCTCAGCCTTGGGTAAAGCTGGGCGTTTTTATTTGTAAGTGGTGATAACTATACTTTCCTTGAGGCTGTGCTGAAGCTGCCAAGTGTGATCATATCTAGAAAGCTCTGAGAAGGACGTATCAGCAGACACAGTAGACTGAATTCTCAGCCTAGGAGAACGGGAATTCCATGTGTCCCCAACTCACAAATGCTCAAAACATGGTGTGTTATCACCATGGCCTGTTGCCCTTTCCCCCTACAAGGGTAGGTGGCAAAGAAAAGACTTGGTTGATACTAACGGCCAACACTTCTTCCACTAACTTAGTGACATTAGAGAAATTCTCTGATCTTTCTAAACGAATATGTCTCTTCGTAAACTGAGATGACATCAGGAAGTCAACAGGATTGGTGCTTATTTTATTACCAACATTTTATGAACAAAGAAAACGTCCATTTTATCACCAGCTCAGGAGTAAAACACCCAAAGTTGTATGAAGCACATTAAGCAAATGTCAGTAGAATAAAAAATATGATTTGTCTTTCTTCCTCTACATCTTCAGGGTTGTGATCTACTGAAAATTGGGACCTGCCTCATTACACGGGTATAATTAACTTGAGTCGCCACACGCCACAGTGGAATTGCGCAGGAGGGTAATTCAGCAACACTGAATGAATGAGCAGCCACAGTGCCTCCTCTGCATTCCATGGCGGGAACTGGGGATACAAATATGCCTTCTTCTCAGGCTGGGATAAAGAGACGTCACCTCGAAGCTTGTCTGTTCCCCAACAAGCCTGAAAGAAGCACATTCCCATCCAAAGCAAGCCATGCCTTGTCGTGCTGTTGTGTTCCCAGTGGCTACAGATGTTGAGTGAATCTAGACATTTTTGAAGCTTCAGCTGCATTTTAGACAATGTCTTTCACATCCAAGCTCGCTCTGAGCAAAACCTTTCCCTCTATGTAAAATGTCTAGTCTCCAAGGTCTAGTTTCTTAAGACTGTAAAACCCAGTCAGGAAGAATTTCTCTTACTCTTTAAATAAATAGAAAATATTCCACGCAGTGTGTATAAAGTAGATCCCATAGTCAGGAAAACATTTGAGCCAGGTGTGATGGTGGGTGCCTTTAATCTCAGCATTTGTGGCTTGAGACAGAAAGATTCTGAGTTCTGAGACAGATTCAGACATGCAGCATGTGCCAAACAGCCAGGGCTACATAGCAAACCCTTGTCTTAAAACAAAGCTAACCAACCAACCAACAAAAACAAGCATTTGAAAGTGTGCGCGTGGTATTTTGGCTGGAACTAGATGCTCTCTCTGGAACTTCTCAGAGTATCTGTCCTAGCACGGCCACATCCGAGAGAACTCTCTGGAACTGTTGCCAAACATCTGTTATCAATGTGGGGCTCTGTGAGCCTTTGACTCTTCATGGAGCCAATGCTCGCTCTGCAGTGTTGCAGAGATAACAGTCAGTTATTTCAATAATATTTTTTTCTTTTTAGTCTGATCGAGATGCAAGCAAATGGAAGGAAATGGGAGAGCCCAGACAGTTGAAACACTCCCAGAGCTCACAGGGCTCTTCTGGTCAGAGTCCTCAAATAACAGGATGATCAAAACAAACACATCCTTCAGAGGGATGAGCAGGTCACAGGACAGGTCCTCTTTCATCTCTTGGCTACCTTTGAGTTTGTATTGTGCAACCATCAACATTCTTTTCAAAGGTGCCAAAAGAATACGACATCCATTTAGGTCAACGCAAAGGTGAAAGCTCACATCTCTAACATTAGTAACTGAAAGTCTTCACTTTGGCCAACGCATACAAAGGCAACAACAGAATACCTGGACACTTCAACAAGTCCCGAGGGGTCAATGCCACATTTGAAAAAGAAAATCCAGCTAAAATAGGACACAGCAGTCATTGACAAGGGGACACATTGATTAACAGTCTTCAAAATCCACCTTATACCAGGGGTCATTTTAGTGTCAAGCGTCTCTTCATTGGAACAGATTTGCAACCACAAGGCTGGTGTCTCTCTCCAGATTCTCTCCTGAAGGAAGCCCGACACTTTGCTTTATGTACGTTTCCGTTCAGACCCTCATCTGTGCCTCTTCCTTCGACATCCCCACCGTGGCTTGGGAGCGCCTTAGCTCCTGCAGTGAAACAAACCCCACTGCACCAAGGCAGGGCATGGTTTCCAAAGCCCTAAAAAAGAGCAGCTGACATTGCAAACAAGAGTGACCTTGAGGGCATTGATCAAGCTTCCTTCTCTGTTTCAGAGGTAGGGGAATTAAACAGTCCTCTAAATCATTAATGGATTCCTTTCATGTTCCTCTTTCTATGCGACAACCTTCCCCCTCATCCAAGCTGGGAATCTCAGCCCCTACAACTTGCTGGGGAAAAATAGCTCTTGTCAAAAATACTCAAGGAAAAAAGCTCCCTTTTCTTTCTCTTGCTGCTACCGCTTAGAACAGCCAGAGAAAATTCGTCCACAATCAGTCTTGGAGAGATAAAAACATTTTCACACCTTGTGGGGGGCAGCTGATACAGCTTATTAAGAATATATTAAAAAGATAATGACAAAGGAAAGGCTTTAGTGACAACTGCAGTTTTTAAAACTAAATGTTGGTCTGACTTTACCTTTCTCACAGAAGGTTTCTGTTTTGAAAATGTGTTTTGAAACAGCATTTGTGCCTAGAATCTGTCTAGCACTGATGAGAGAAAGCATGATTCAAAAATATGCTTTCCTAAGCTACCTCCGCTTATCAACAAAGCCTTGGCCCTTCGAATGAGACCGGAAGACTGGGGCCCATTTCACTGGAAGCGAAACAGGAAAATGCCTTTGTAAAGTGCACACAGTGTTGTGCCAAGAAGGGCAGAGCGCCCTATCCAAACGCCACTGCCACCCTTGTCTTTAAACATCTTACACAGCTCTAGTTTGCCTGTTGGTGAAGCCTGCAGAGGGCAGCGAGAAGACAGAAGGCATAAGGAAGCATGGAGCTCGGAAGTGCTTGGGGGATAGTCCCTGTGACGATGGGATGGATAAGATGGCAGGTTGTGCGGATCAGGCAGCATCAGAAGCCCCACCCCTCTAGGACTTAGATCAACCACTAATTTCTGATTGGCCTTGGTCAGTCTTCCGTTTGCTCTCAGCGTCAGTTGTCCCAAGGAATCTGTGGTAGATTGCTTCTCCCATCCTTCCCTGGCTGACCACACTGAAGCCTTTGGCCCTGGTAAACATGTACTTCAAATATCTACCACCCTGATTTTCCTATCACAGTACTCAAACCGCTCAAGATATCTCCAACCTGACACTTTCTCTACCCCTGCCATATGGTTTTGGTTGTCCCCAAGAGTCGCTGGCCCTCACGGTCTAGCAGCTAACTTACTCCAGGTTCTCATTGCAGGGCCAGCAACTACCCAATCCTTACCTCTGGCCTGGACTCTGCTCACACTGTTCCCACTGCCTGGGAGAAGCAACCTTGGTTAGGAGGAGCAGAGCCTCAAACCCAATTCGGAGAATTAACTCTGCCTTCTCTCTGATGCAATTACCAGGCCTTCCAAGTACTCTAGCATCCATCCCTCTCACCTTGTCATTTGTGGCTCCTACTTGTGGGAGATTGAATAAGAGTGACCACCACAGATTCACAATTTGATGCTTATGGAGTATTTGAAGGGATCCAGAGGTCTGGCCTTGTTGGAGGACCTGTGTCACTGGGGATAGGCTTTGGGGTTTCAAAAGCCCAAACCAGGTCCAGTGACTTTCTCTTCCTGCTGCCAACAGATCCAGATGTAGAATGTTCTTAGCTCCGTGTCTGCCTGCATGCTACCATGCTTCCTGTCATGCTGGTGAGTAACCAAACCTCTGAACTAGAAGCCAGCCCCAATTAAATGTTTTCCTTTATAAGAGTTGCTGTGGTTTCGGTGTCTCCTCACAGCAATAGGACACTGACTAAGACCCTCCTCATTCACCCTGCGTCTCTGTCTTACTATTTCACCTTTCCAACCTGCTTCAACTTCAAATGTATGAGCATAAACTCCAAACCGCTGACACCGCCTAGGAGCCCCTGCCTTAAACAACCATACGCAAATGACCTCTTTCCCCTGGAGCCAGCCACAGATACTTGTGAAGGTCTTGGAACAGATAGTGATGATAGAAAGTGTCACTCTGCTCATTAATGTCTGTCTTCAGCAAATGCACGAGAGCTTGTAAGGGTTCTCTCTCCTCTCGACACCCCTAGCACTAATTGAATCCAGTGTCTGAAAAATTACAGACTCCAGCAAAAATCTGGCCTGGGTCTGCCAAAACTAAAGTTTTAAATTTAATTTTCACTATTCTCCCATTTTCTCTTATTTTTGAAAATTACACTCTCATTTTACTACCAAATCTATTATTCCCAGTCTCTGTAAGTTACTAACTTTAGAACCACGAGATACATGGTAATTATGATGTAATAATCATGATAATTAAAATACATTGGTTAAATGTTATTCTAATGCCATTCATATAGTAATAGCAACTAATAACAAAAGGTAGTAGTCATATGCCAAGTTCCTATCTACGTATTTTATATTTAATATTCACTGAATCCTCAGTCCTAAAGAAAAATGGAGTTAGAAAAGAGATCAACATAGACAAAATGACAAGGTCTCTAAAGGCTCTACAGTGTTCGTTCAGACTCAAGGTGTGTGGCACACGGTTGATGTCTCTTCAGCAAGCTGGACGACCCAGCCTCTCTGCCTGGTCCATAGGTACACTGACTAGTTTATGTCAACTTGATATGAGCTGAGTCGGCTGAGGGGAGAGAACCTCAGTTAAGAAAATGCTTTGATAAGGTCTGGCTGTAGGCATGCCTGAAGGACATTTTCTTAATTAGAGATTGCCACCCCTGGGCTGGCGGTCCTGGGTTCTATAAGAAAGCAGGCTGAGAAAGTCATGAGGAGCAAGGCAGTAAGCAGCACCCCTCCATGGCCTCTGTATCAGCTCCTGCCTCCAGGCTCCTGCCCTGTTTGAGTTCCTGTCCTGACTTGCTCCAGTGTTGAACAGTGATGGAAATGTAGGTCAGATAAGCCCTCCCCCCTCAAGTTGCTTTGGTCATGGTGGTCATCACAGCAGCAGTGACCCTGAACTAGGACAGTGGCCACCATACCAGGGCATCTATAGCTACTGTTGCCTGTAGTCCTCCAAGCGACTCTCCAAAGTAGGAACGCGACCACCACCGTTTCCCAAAGGTCTCACAACTAAGAAGGTGGGTGTGTGAGCTACAGACGAAGTGTTGATCCCAGCTCTTCACATGTGACAAGATAGACTCAGGAGGAACAACGGAGATGCATCTCCACACAGTCAACAGTCGCTGTGAGGACACTTCACCATCACCCTGCTTTAGAGCCTGAGGGATCAGTTCACGGGCAAATGAGGACTCGGGGACTCACACAGTCCATGTCTCCTGAGTGACACCTGGCATAGTCAGTCTGCGCTCTTTGGGAGCATCCCTACAAGCTTTCAGAAACCTAAGCTGTGTGGAAATGTTCCTGCTTCCAGGACGACAAAAAGGCTATGCTGAGAGTGCCCCGCATGTGACTTTAAAGGACACCGGCCCATGGTTCTCGGGATAGGGCTGCCTCTCCTTTACGCATCCAGTCTCTGAAAGCAAACAACAGTGCTTGTGATCAGCGTGTCTTTGTGGGCCTGTAGAGATGGGAGTCCCATGATGGAGTGTTTGCGACATAACAGGACTTCCTCACACAGTCTCCTTTTCCAGTGTGGAAGGACATCTTATTTTTTCCGTAAAGTATTCTTTATGCTTTTAAATAGTATTAAGTTAGGATTAAAAGGTTCATCTACAATGATTTATTTTTTTAATCCTATTTTGGGAAAAAAAAAAGTAAAAAAAAAAAAAAAAAGAAACCATAAGTGGAGGGAGGTAAACTATCAAAATAAGAAAAAATAAAGAAAAGACATAAAAATATCTCGAAAATGCATGGTGATGGCAACCTTGAGTTTGTGTTGGCAGCATCACTTGTCGTCCATACAGAGTGACCCCAGGCAAGGTCAGACTCCACAAATCATTTGCTACGGGTATGTGGAGGGGAGGCCTGAAGAAGGCAATTAGGTGAGGTCATGGACAAGCACCCTCCCTAGTGCAGGAAGAAGGCCTTCCCCAGTGTGCCTCCTCATTCTCAGACTCCCAGCCGCCAACACCATGAGTCATATACTAAGCCGCTGCTGCTCCCTGTTCACCGGGCCAAGCAAGGTACTGCGTTCAACAGCAGCAATGGCTCAGCTATCCCCTAACTGTCCGGCTGTTGAGAGTATTCAGTGAATTAATTCATGCAAAATATTTAGAAAATTGATTGGAACAAAACAAACACCCACAAAAAATAGATATTCTTTTAGTGAAAAATTATTGAAGAAAATAATATTTATTAAGCCCTTGGTAAATCACAGGGGACTCTGGGAATGTGAGCCCTAAGAAAGGTAAGGTTGGTAGGGTCCAAGGCGAGGGACCCATGGCCCACATGGTGGTTTCCTTGATTTTGTACAAAGGCATGTGTGCCATTTGAAACTTACAGATGACTTTCCAGAGGGCGTCTAAGTTCTGTTCACAGTGGTGCTGTGTAAATTACAGTACACACTTCCTGGAGAGGGTTGTGATAGTGTGTGCACACTCCCTGGAGAGGACTGTGATAGGGTGTGCACACTCCCTGGAGAGGGCTGTGATAGTGTGTGCACACTCGCTGGAGAGGGCTGTGATAGTGTGTGCACACTTCCTAGAGAGGGCTGTGATAGTGTACACACTCCCTGGAGAGGGCTGTGATAGTGTGCACTCCCTGGAGAGGGCTGTGATAGTGTGTGCACTCCCTGGAGAGGGCTGTGATAGTGTGTGCACACTCCCTGGCGAGGGCTGTGATAGTGTGCACACTCCCTGGAGAGGGCTGTGATAGTGTGTGCACACTCCCTGGAGA
>JAQHUG010000152.1:937584-977591 GCA_028555095.1 Dicrostonyx torquatus
GTTCTTAACCACCAAGACATCTCTACAGCCAGGGTTCTTAACCACTGAACTATCTCTACAGTGAGGGTTCTTAACCACCAAGACATCTCTACAGCAAGGGTTCTTAACCACCCAGCCATCTCTACAGCAAGGGTTCTTGACCACTGAGCCATCTCTCCAGTTTTTATTCAATGCTTTTTATTATTATTATTATTATTATTGTGTTGTATCTTTCAAATACTAGGAAAGAAGAGGTTTGGTAATTGAATGGTCTGGCAAACACCAAGAAAAGCCCAAGGTGGCCTCACTATGTGTGGTCTGTGATCGACTTACTCTGTTACATAGCTTCTCCCTGCACAGTAGATGCTTAGACAAAGGTCCAGGCTAGAAGCTGCTTTTCTCCTTGAGTCTCTCTGATGAAGATCATCTCTCCTACAATCCAGAGATTAGGAAATATATCTCCCATGGATCCCAAAGTAAATTTATTTGACTTAAAGGCTAAAGACAAAGATGTGCTAATGCCCCTCATTGGAAGACGGTTCTGCATGGGTCACCAGCTTGCATGCACCTTTGAGAGCAGAGATGGCATTTGCCATTTGCTCTGGGTTCTTCTCAAACTTCAGAGGGTATGGCATCTCTGGGAAAAGAGATACTTGTCACCCATTTGTAACGACAGTCTCTCTTCCACATTCCCCTGTAGAACAACCCAGAGCATGGGCCCCCCACCTTGTTCATACGTGATCTATCAGCAGAGGGGATAGACAACCAGAACATAAATCCCACTGCATACTGTGGGATATTTACCAGCTCTACAAGGAGCCTCACACCTCGTGCTGCCTGTGGAATAGCATCAGCTCCTTTTTAGCCTGCAAGTAGGGCAAGCTGTCAGACATTGTACGCTTCTTGGCACCTGTTACCTAGGAAGCTTTTTGAAAAACAATCTACACTATTATTTATACTGATACATATCCAAGGTTTATCTATCATGAATCTGCACTTACCTACCTGCCCAGATAGCTAATAAGGGCCATTCATAAGCTTCAAAGGTGGTCTGTGACTGTCCTGGGTGCTGGTTTATAAGAGACATTCCAAGACATTCTATGGTGAGCGGCTAAGATCAAGGCTTAGAGACATGTTGCCCTCTAGTTAAGACACAAATGGACATGGTCTGAGTGGTGTGCAGCCTTTGATGACTCTTGTATACTCTCAAACAAGGTTTACAAACATGAAGGACTGTGTATTCACAGGCTGAGGTTCAGGAGATCTGGGGCAGGATGAGCCCCAGGTTCTATATCTTTGATAAGTTCTCAGGTAATGTCAGTGACTCTTGTCCAAGAACCTCACTTAGAGAGCAGGGGTCTAGCAATTAAATAGATGCATTATACATATTAACACTATAATATTTGTGTAAAGTCAAAAAATAAAAATAGAAAATACTTGTAACCACTTGGAAATTCCAATAAACTAGAGGATTTCTTTCTCCATTAAAAAAAAATACTAAGATTTCCCAAAGTATGTGATTATTATATAATTATACAGATGTTAGTAAACTTACAACAGGTTATACCCCATTGAACTGACCCATTGTAAACTGGAAATATTGCAAAGGTAAAATGCAGACTGCCTAATCCGTCTGCAGAGCTTGGACACTGAGAACACAGCATGCTGAGGGGAAGCGGTTGCTCCCCTCCTGGCAGGGTGCTTGGCCAGTGGCTCTCGTTCTGCCGCTGTCCGAACCTGAGACAGAGATTTGTATAGCACACTGCTAGGACTTCTACTAAATATATGTCACTTCTGTACCATCGTTGAGCCAGCAGAGACTGTCTGTATGAAGAGAGCGACAGTGTTTGCTGGGATTTCCTTGTCCTCTGGTGTACACATGATTCTGTCCAAGGAGCCAGCATCCAAGCAAACGGGCAGGATGGACGAGCCATTCCAAACCTGCAGAGTAGCAAACTGGGCTAAGCAAGCGCTCGTGGGTAAGCACAGAAGTAGAAGAAACAAGCTAAGGGTTTGACTCCAGAGAGACAAACTCTTCTACTGGGGACACACCGTGCAGAGAGTCAAAGGGCTGGAACCGTCACTACTAGCACCATTTGGTCTGCAGTGAGGGCCAGCCACAGGTGCCTCCCCAGCTTTTCTCAGCTCTCACCTCTGGCTGCCAGAGGTGGGCCACCTGCAGAAGCAGGCTGGCAGCCTTGACAGTCATCAGTCCACAGAAATCAGTCCTCCCATCCTCTCCTCTGCTTGGGGAATGTGTGTGTGCCAATTTGAAAATCACAGGAGAGCAAAAGCCTGGGAACAAACCATGGAAAACGCACGGTAGGGTTTTGGTGGGACCCTGAGCGCCATCCCCGCTGGTCTCGTACTTTGGGCTTTTACCTTTCTTTTTTACTTTTCTTGTGTTTCCTGGTTTTGTTTGTCTACTCATTTGTTCCTGAGACAAGCTTTCACTATTGTAGCTCTGGCTGTCCTGGAGCTCTCTGTAGACCAGGCTGGGCTCAACCACTCAGAGATCCACCTGCTTCTGCCTACCATGTGCCAGAATTAAAGGCCTGTGCCACCACCAACCCAGTTTCTTATTGACTTGCTTCCTTCTCTATTCATTTTTTTCTCTAGCGAAAAGACAACCATGGAGACAATGTGGCTTCAGCCGCCCACACAGCACTCTCTCATGAGTGGTTTTTTGCTTTGAAGATGGCCCTGGTCAAGTTCAAAGGCTTAAGTTTCAAACATTTAAGATCCATCATAGTTTTTTTCTTTTAACACTGTATCTCACCCCATCATCTCTCAGATGGTATCCGGGTATCCGTATTCAAACCTCCAACCATAGCCTTCTTTTCTCATTTATAGATCATCTTGTCCCAGATAGCTGATGGACTGTTTCCACTGCACCTCTGGTTTGTCAGTATCTTTCTGCCCAAGCTACTTGAAAGGTTTTGAAACAACCTACGGGAGGTGGGGGTGGTGGTGGTGGATGTAATCCCCCCCCCATGAAAAGCCACATTCTCCTTTTCCAACTCACAGCTTGTCCAGTTCAGAGTACATTTAGTGAGGATTAGCTCTGTGCTTTGCTAATGCCAGGTGCTGGGGACAGAGAGAGATAACAGAACCGCTGAGCTCAGCAGCTCTTCAGCTCCCAGGAGGATTCATAGGCAAATGTCTTCTTGCACCTGATAGCCTAAGCATTTTCTTCTGGATGATTTCTCACAGCAGTGCAAATCTTCTCTAAGGGAGCTCTCACCTTTCTGTGGGGACCAGAAAGGATTTCTGGAGAAGGTGGCAAGGTGGCGCCTAAGCATCACTCTGAAAAGATGAGAAATGGCTAGGGGTGGGGTGGAGGGAGAGGAGAAGCACTATCCAGCGTTCAGACAGACATAGCTTACGGTCCATCAAAAGCACCAACACCCCACCACACAGAAACCACAGAGCACTCGGGGCCAGTTTTTATGAATTCCTGATTGTTTGGTACCTGAATCATTCAAACCAGACCCAAATAATGAGGCTAATAGGGGTATATCTAGATGTCTTCAGCCCTGATATTCTCTGAAGATCTGTCTGTGGAACATGCTAGTAACCCCTACGGGGATGAGACTTGGTCTTAAAAAGGACACTGTGGTCCATGTAGAGAAAGTCGTTTTCTAAATAGCGATGTGGTGGGCTATAGACACAGCAAAGGGCATGGCTACCCCAAGAGAACAGGCAAGAAGGGACCACCCATTGCCTGACCCAAGAGAATAGGTGAGAAGGGACTGTCCATTGCCTGACCCGGAAGCACACTGTCAACACCCTGACCTGCTGAATTCCTCTCAACAACTTTGTTTCTACAAAATCCCCAACTGCCAAAAATTATGCAAAGATATTTCTGTATACTAGTTTTTATTACTAACTCAGACACTTAGGAACAATTTTCAGTCTCTCTCCCTGTGAGAAATTGTTTCCTATTTTATCTTTTAAAGAGATACAGCCTCCAAGTTTAGCGGGTCATGAACTTTGTTGCTGGGATGCCATTTTGATAGTTTTAAAAATAGACACTTTAAATCCCAAGGAAGAGCTGAAATATTAAAGATGGCAAGACGAAGCCTTCGAGCATGGTTCTGTCAATGGCTAGTTCTGTGACTTGCGTATGGTGTGGGAGAATTGTCTGTATTCTGTCAATCATGTTTTAAATAAACACTGATTGGCCAGGTGGGAAGTATAGGCCAGAAAACCAGACAGGAAGTAGAGAGGAAAACAGGAGAATTCTGGGAAGCAGAAAGCTCCCTCAGCAGTCCTGCGCAGATCACCAAAGAAGCAGGATGTGATCTGCACAGCTGAGAAAGGTACTGAGCCATGTGGCTAACATAGATAAGAATAATGGGTTAATATAAGCTACAAGAGCTAATAAGAAGCCTGAGCTAATGGACCAATCAGCTTATAATTTATGGAGACCTCTGTGTGATTTTCTTTGGGGCTTGCCGGCTGTGGTGTACTGGAAGGGACAGAAACTCCAACTAGCACGCCATCATGCTACATGTGTACATGAATAGGCTCTGAGCTTCACCTGATTTATCCTTAAAATGCAAAGTAGTTGTGAACAGCAGAAAATTTTAGACAGGCATCTGGGGCAGAGAAGCTCTATCACTGGATAATTCCAATGTAGACCTCACATTATATGTGTGCACGTGTGTGCGTGCGTGTGTGTGCGCATGTGTACATGTGTGTATGCGTGCGTGCATGTGTGTGTGTCCATTGTTATTATAGGGTGGAGGTTAGAGGACAATCTTGAGTGACAAGGCTCTTGCCCTTAACCCTGGCAGAGAACCATGTTCTCTGTTCACCATTGCGTGTGCCAGGCTGCCTTTCCCATCTCTCCTTCATCTTCCCACAAGAAAGCAGGGGCTGCAGATTCCCAGTCTACTCTGCTCAGCCTTTCCATGGCTTCTGGGGATCTGAGCCCAGGTGACCAAACTTGGGTGGTAACTTTTGATATTCCCTATTTACACACATCCATCCAAAATTTCCAAATGGGAAATAAAAAGTTTTAAAGCCGTTGACAAAAGGTGTCAGGCAAGGTATTTTCTAGAGCTTCAACATTGTCTTGGGTCATCAGTTCTTCTGCCATAGACCCAGAAGTATATTCGTGGAAGTGATTTGCTAAAGAGGGTCTCCCAAGAGGCAAGGGGAAACCGGAAGAGGAAGAAACACAGTGAAGCTGAGATTTGAAGGGGAAGCCTCCACCTTAGCCAAATTCTGTAGAATGTTCTCGGGATAAATTATCCTACACATCATGTTGAAGAAGCATAAACTGTCAGCGTTTGATCAGCCTCAAGAAATGGGAAAAACTCATGTTCCTGCTAGTATTGTTGAAGACCAGTGGGGAGTGGAAGGAAGGAGGTGGAGGCAGCTGCAACCCACCACTGCCATCTCTGCCTGCCACAGAGGGGCATGGAGAAGAAATTCCTTTAGCCTTTGGAGAAGGAGGGAGAGGAAGGCAGAGCAAGACCAGTGAGGAGAGTTTGAGAGTACCTGGGCAGCAAATGACATCTGTAACGTGGATCAGGAAAATGTCACAGAGAGACACATAACTGTGTGGATCCTTGCTTTGTGTCCTTGGGCCTTATTTATCACTCAATGGCATATTTTTAACTATAGACCACTTCATGTCTTTCTTTGGTGGCTTATAAAGGAGCAAATTTGAAGTCAATATTTCGTAGGAACATAAAATTCAATTTTGAAAGCTTGCCTCCGGGCATCACAAAGAGAGGGCTTCAACCTGCTGTGGCTGTGGTTAACTGCAGAAGAGAGATGCACTTTTCACTGACAGAGAGCAGGGGCTCTGTTCAGAACAGGGAGATTAAGCAAGCGCTTAGCCAACTCCTCAACAGGAATGAAATCTGGCAATGGTGACTCCATGATGCCATTACATCCGCACATTTATAGAGTTAACTACGCTGCGCCAGCTTCTCAGTGTGAAAGAAAGCTGGCAACAGTGACCCCACAATGTCGTTACATAAGCATATCCACGCAGCTGAACATGCTATGCAGAGATGCTGGGATGCTGCACATCTGGCTAGCACAGATCTGCAAAGCAGAGACACGGAGGAATGTGCTTTACTCAGATAAACTCCCATAATGAAGTGAGTGTAACTAAATATATATGATAAGCATATATATATATATACATATATATTTCTTATAGATCTACACTGTTGTCTGTAGAAGAAAAATGATTTTTTTGTTTTGTTTTGCTTTGTTTTTTGGCAAGATGTCACTCAGAAACTCCATGGAGACAGTGGATTGAGTAGTAGAATTGGTCGTGAGCTCAGCTGAGGACTGACGTAAAGCTCCCTATAAATGGCTAAAGAGATATAAAATACAAGGATAATTCAAGTGGTATTCACATGAATGTATCAGTGTCATGAATATTTCCATATGTAACTCTTAAACTTTCCCAATAATAATTATAATTTGACAATTTGCAACTTAAGGCAATTATGTCAACATGTCTGGAAGACGAGAAATGGACAGAACAGGACACTAGGTTCTCTGGTTGATCAAACTCTCACTGGGCCTTGCCCCTTCAGTTCTTCCAGTTAGGACCTGGTTTTCACTTTTTATGTGTATTTTATTTGCATTGCCCATGCTTATTGAGACTCCTGCCAGGTTGCTTTTAACAACCCCCCTGTTTTCCATGCCCCATCACCCCCCATATCTAATAAAGTTCCTTTGCTTCCCTAGTCACCCAGGTAGCTTCTGCTCACCCTAAACTGTCTACATCAGGAATCCTGGGACTCCCCCTGGCTTAGTAATGGTATACCTATTGACACCCCCCATTCTGCTCCTGCCAATACTGTCTGGAATTTTGTACTTGGCTCTCTCTCTCTGTTGCATCAGTCCTAAGTAAGAAATATGTTGTTTTAATTACTACACAGCTCTTATTTTCTTTGACATTTAAAGCATTGTGTAATGAAGTCCACTCAAATGACCATAATACAGAATTTTTGAGGGACTCAGTAAAAAGAATACTGAGAGTTAACGAACACCCCAAATTTGTGGGTATTATCAGTGTATAAGTCTCAGAAGACCATTGCACCCCGGTGTCACCATCAGCTTTGTTTCAGTATGGCCCCATGCTCCCCCCAATGCACTGAGTATTCCTTTCCCAGAGAATGGCTTGGGAGGCTTTAGTTGATATTATTAAGTAAATGAATGGTGAGTGCCATGGTAACCTGACACAGGATCAGGGTTGCTCCATTTCTGAGAATACTTACAAAATAGAAATGAATGAAATGTATGCCCTGGCAATGCTGAAGCATGCATGGGCAGTCCATATATGACAATTCTGTTAAACTTGTCCATATTGGGTTTTATGGTCTAAGTTGAAGAGGACAACTGACCAGGTCTCTTCCTCAAGAGGGCACCAGATCTCATTACAGATGGTTGTGAGCCACCATGTGGTTGCTGGGAATTGAAATCAGGACCTTTGGAAGAGCAGGCAGTGCTTTTAGCTATTGAGCCATCAAGTAATATTTTATTTGTGTTTTAATAAATAAAGCTTGCCTGAAGATCAGAGGGCAAAGAAGCCACACTAGTCAGCCACAGAAACCAGGCAGTGGTGACACACACCTTTAATCCCAGCAGCCACACTAGTCAGCCATACAGGCCGGGCAGTGGTGGCACACGCCTTTAATCCCAGCAGCCACACTAGTCAGCCATACAGACCAGGCAGTGGTGGCCCACACCTTTAATCCCAGCAATCACACTAGTCAGCCATAGAAGCTAGGCTGTGATGGTGATCACCTTTAATACCAGCACTGGAAAGGAATATAAGGTGGGGTGAGACAGGAACTCACTCTCTTTTCAACCTGAAGATTTTGTAGAGGTAAGAGCTCTCTAGTGGTTGACTACTTTGCTTCTCTGATCTTTCAGCTTGAACCCCAATATCTATCTCTGGGTTATTATTTGTGCTACCAATGCTGTTGGGGCTTTGGTGGTGATTGAAATTACTACATGGGTGGAGGAGGAGAGAGGTTTTAGACTGAATCTCTTCCTCAAGCAAATGCTCGAGAATCACGGATGCTAAAGGGCACCTATAACTAGCTGTTTCTGTTAGTGGAGACAATAGTTAGCACCACACTGCATTGATCCAGCATTGCAAACTGCCTCAGACGTGGTCAGTTCTGCTCTTAATATACTTGAGTGCTGAAAATTTGGACGGTCACTATAATTCGCTGCTGCTTTCCTATGAATTGTTAAATTGAAAACTTCTGGGATCGATAAGACTTTCTTATGCTGGATAAGATACAAGATAGAGGACAGAGAAATCAAGCCAAACTGACTTCGCTGGCTTCTAAGCTCACCAACAGAGTTAACTAAGGTCATGGCTATTGCTTCCCACTTTTCAATTTTACTTGTAAATCTATATCAGATCTGTTTCAAATGTGATAGGGTTGCTGACATTTTACTGGTACTTTCTGAGTTAGTATTTCTTTTCATTTGCTTATCCATAGGCATATTAGATGGAAGGTAAGAGAGCAGACTAAATATACGTTACCAGGCAGTTTATGAAGAGGAAAATGTACATGATAGGCATGAAGACCTGGGAAGTACCAATTTTCTGGGTTCACAAGGGGAGGGTGTGGAAGAAATTACTGTTCCCCATTACTGGGAGCCAGAGGAAGACAAGAATACAGGAAGTAAAGAGGAGGTGAAAGAAGCTGCCCAAGAAAGCCAACCAAAGATCTTCTTCCACTAAGCAAAAATAAGAAGGGAGTAAGAGCTAAGATAGAAACAGATGCCAAAGTAAAGCCAGAGGATATGATGTATCCCTGACCCCCACCACCACCAGTGATTCTAGGAAGAGGAACTTAGATGAAGACGGCAAAGCAATGGTCAGAAGAACTAGCAGGCAAATTGAGTGGTGCTGTCTTCTTCGGAAGTGATGGCCTCAGAACCTGGCAGCCTTAAACCTTTAGCTTTAGCCTCCTGTTTATCCAAAAGGAGCATCATGCAAAGATCCACGGTTCTACCTGATGCTTAGCCACGGTGATAAGGAAACAGAATTCCTATTTTGTGTTGGCACAGTCTGAAAAGACATCATATGAAGCAGTGATGCTTTTTTCCCAATAGCAACCGGGAATTCCAAATGAGAATTCAAGTAAAATTGCATTAGCTATAAAACCCACCATACAACAGAACGGTCCAAACCTTAGGGGGAACCGCTGTAAGGAAGGAATCAGACAAAGGGAGAGGAAGGAATCAGACAAAAGGAGAGGATTGCAATAGCAAGTCAAGACATAACTCAGTCCTAATCTTCTCTGTTGCCAAGGGCATGGCCATGTGATTGCCGCAATTGTCTAAGCATGCCATATATGTATAATGCTGAGGGACTGCAGATGATCAGACCTTCCAAACCATCCTTAGGAAGCACCGGATGGGGAGTGGGAGGAATCTGGACCATATTCCTGACACAAAGCTGAAGCTGACACTGGGGTATAATTTTATCCATAGTCTTGCATTATGAACTCTTCTTCTCTGACCTCTCCCTACTTATCATTCATTATTAGAGATCTCCTTAATATGTGATATATATATATATATATTATATATTAATACATCCATGGTGCCCATGTGAGCTCTTCCCATATGCCTTCACTATGCTTGACTTACTCAAGTGCCTTTACCCCTCACCAAGAGAAAAGTCTCATAAAAGCTGCCTCAGTGTCCACCTCATGACCCTGCTGAGCTCTCTCAGGCATATCTACTCCAAGAGCTCTATTATCTACTGAGAGATACTGGCTCATCCGTGTTCATTGCTGCTCCATTCACGATAGGCAGGGAATGGAAACAGCCTAGATGTCCCACGGTTAATGAATGGATAATGAAAATGCAGTACATTTATACAACAGAATCTTTACTCAGCTGTTAAAAGAATAAAATTCTGAAATTCAAAGATAAATGGCTGAGTCTGGAGATAATCATTCTGAGTGAGTTAACCCAGACCCAGAAAGGCAAACATTGCCTGTTTGCTGTCATTTGCGGATGGTAACTTTGGGTCTTTATGTATGTTTCATTTGGGATGCCCACAGAGGTCAGGAAAATAGTGAGGGTCCATGGAAGGGAGCAATCTGAGGGAGGGGGAAATTGAACCCAGGGGCAAATGAGAAGAGCAGAATGGAAGGGGCTGAATAGGGTGGGAGACGGGACTGCAGGATAACAGCTAGAGGAGGGAGCATGCAGAGGGATAACTAACAAGCCCTTTTGAAGAGATATATGGAAACCTACCTACTTCTGTAGAAGCCTCATAAAATACACACATAGATAAAATGTTTAAATGGAGATTCCCTATAATGAGGCAACAGTGCCCCTGCTAGACACCATAGGATAATAAATATGAAGCCCACAGCCAGGAACACATTTTTGGAATTGTTGGCCAGTATGTCCCATGGACCCCAAACATTGCCTATTGTCAGTGCTATTGGCTTCCCTCTAGCACTATTGCTGAAGACACATTTTTGAGTCATAAGACAACTAATCAAGTTGGTACTGACCTGAAACCTTCATCTCTCTCTACTTGCTGGCTTCCATAGTGCTAGAAAGTGCTGTGTATGCTACCAAAGGAGGAAAGTCCTCATTGGTTGGTGTGGGAAGTCCTTCTGTCTATGTGTTTCCTTTATAGGTTATTGAATAAATCTGTTTTGGCCAGTAGCTTAGCAGAATAGAGGTAGGTAGGGAAAACTAAATTGAATGCTGGGAGAAAGAAGGTAGAGACACCATGGAGCCACCAGAGGGGAAAGACACAAGCTGCCAGCTGGAATTTTGCCAGTAGGCCATGAACCTCATAGTAAAATATAAAATAATGGAAATGGGTTAATTGTAGATGTAAGAGCTAGCTAGAATGCACTTCAGTGCTTGGCCAAGCAGTGATTTAGTTAATACAGTTTCTGTGTGGTTATTTTGAGTCTGGGCAGCCGGGAACAAACAAGTGGCCTCCTTACAATTGGTCTTACCCAGTGCTAGCAACCGCATGGCCTTCAATAATGACTGCTCTGGAAAGACGTGCCCATCAGTGCAATCGCTGCATGAACATTGTAGAAGTAACCACCCAGTTTCTGGTTGACTTTAGGCCCCTTCCCAAGATGAAACTCATATCTGGGACCATTATCAGGACCAGCAACATGTGGTTAGATCGATCATAGGCCCTAGAGAAGAATCTACCACTAATATTCTGCCGAATCTAGCTCTAAAAATCTCCTTACTCACACTCAAGGGGAAAAGGCTACATGCATGCCATATGAAACCTATTCTCAGCTCTGTAGCAATCCTAAAGTGCCAAAGACTTACTTCAGACAACACAATAAAACCAGGCTGAGGGTAAGGAACCAGCCCAGCTATTGAGCTGCTCCCCAAACTCCATAGTGTTCCAAGAAATGAGGGTTAAGGTAGAGCTGTCCTTTAAAAACTGGCTTATGTGGATAACTTAGACTCACTATATCCTCATGATGACCTCAGGTTGGAAGCAATATCTGTGAGTATTATTTCATGTGAGAATAAAAAAGAAATTGTGGCTTCCACCATGGAGGGGAAAAAACAAAACAAAACAGAACAGAACATAGCACACACTAAAATAATAACAGCAGAAGGGCCTGCCAGACTTTTTGAGGGAGTGCATGATTACAGTAAATGATTGTATAATATTATAGCATTAATTTGTACAAGAGGGGTCCCTGAGATGATTTTTTTTTTAAGTCCTGCATTGTTTGGGGCCTTGCCACATTGTTTCGTTGTTTTTAGAAAAAGAATCCAGGAAACAAGGGTAGGTTAAGCTCACTTGGGGGGTGGGGGTTGACTCTACTTAGATTTCATAGGATCACAAGAGTTGTCAAGTCTGACTAGGTGCTCTGCTGGGCTCTCCATCCTTCCTTTTGTGCTCACCCTGACCCCGCAGTGCCCAGGTGACTCTTCTGGTCCGGATATTAATAGCTGACCAAAGACTTAAAGAGTTTAAAGGAAATTCTCCTCCCCCCTTCCTCTCCTTCCCTCTCCCTCTGGCCAGCCAGCATGTTTCTTCTGTGGCCTCGCCTTAGCCAGAGCAGAGGTCTTCTGCCTTGCTCCTGTCCATGTCTTGGCTTCTCTCACAGGAGATGGAACATCTAAAGCCTATGGTTGTCACATGGGTGGCAATCTGGTACATAAGGAATTGAATTTCTCTAGAATATCTCTTTTCCTCTCAAGCAGACTGTAAATACATCAAATTTAAAGTCTTTTTTATGTAAAAGAATTCATCCTAGCAATTGTGACTCCCCTTCACGCAAAGGGAATCTCATTAGCTTCCATGAGCTCCTGTTTCTGGATCTAAGACATGGATACCAGGGCCTCCACTCTCTCACTGCCCTGCAGTTAATACTCCTCCCGGAAGCTGATAAAACTGATGCACCGAGCCAGATTCCTTGTAAAACCCAGAACAGTTCAAACAAATGAGTAATAAAATTAGGCAATAAAATTAGGAATTGAAATGATTTTTCACATAACATATTTTAAAAGTGAAGGGCTCAACATAAGGGACATAGCCGACAAGTACTGAATAGAGACCCACCGGGGTTACCGTCTTGTGTATAAACCTCACCAATACGCTTGAACACGGTCTTGAACATGCTGTATACACAGACAATGTTTCTGCACCTCGGACTCAGTATCAACTCAGCTTGTGATTTCCATTCTTTTTCACCACAACATAAAACATAAAACGTAATTGCCTCTTAGGAATTCTCTTAAAGAACTTGGCCCTAAAACTCAGAACTGATTTTCTCTCTGTGATCATGCACACGGCTGGTTCTCTCTTTTATTTTGTCAAAGTGGAAAGAGAATTCAGAGACAGGAACACGGACTGAAACAATAGCTACAAGAGGGAAATGTAGAGCCAAGGTTATCCAATGGCGTCTCCAACATATGGCTCCTATTCCCTGGAGTTCCAGACGTAGGAGGCAAGCAAAGGAGGCACAGCATTTAGTCAGGCTGGCTTCCCAAGAGCCACAGGACAGCGGTGCTGACTCACCACAGTCATTCAGCCTTCTTGCCCAAGATAAAATTGGAGCCTACATTAGAATTTAAGCCAAGTTACTATCGTTCTTCACAAATCCCTGCCCACCTCAATTACATACAGGGATGGGGGCGGGGCAGAGAACTAGGGAAGCACAGAAGAACAGCTGAACAGCGAGATAAACAATAAAAGATAACAGTGACACAAGGGGAACAGGAAGAAAGCCAGCAGACTTCCAGATTTTCAGAGTCCCCTTCCAAGTGTGGCTGGTCCTGTGTAAAGGGGTGGGAGTGAGCTGAGTGTACCTCTGCACTGAGAAAGAAACCAATGAGGATTGTCCTTGACTTTCAAGTACTTCTGATTTCTCCTAAACAAACCATCTGCCCTTAAACAGAAGCAGTACTGTAGAGTGTTTCGAAATAATATCATATGAACTTTCTATGTTATGGGTACACAGAGTTTTTCACTGGAGTCCAGACATGTTCATGGAATAGCTCAGGCAAGGTGGGCAGTGGAAGTTAGAGCTGAGTTGTCCCCACCCACCGTGGTAACATAGATGAGTCTGAAGGATGTTATATTGAGTACAAGAAGGCATAATGCCACATGCTCTCTACTGCTAAGAAATCAACTATTAATTGAGAAGTGTGGGTAGCAGAGGCCAGGGAGAAGAGAGGAAGGGGGATGGAGAGAGGGCAGGAAAGGAGAGGAAGGGGGATGGAAAGAGGGCAGGAGAGGAGAAGGGATGGAGAGAGGGCAGGAGAAGAGAGGAAGGGGGATGGAGAGAGGGCAGGAGAGGAGAGGAAGGGAGATGGAGAGAGGGCAGGAAAGGAGAGGAAGGGGATGGAGAGAGGGCAGGAGAGAAGAGGAAGGGAATGGAGAGAGGGCAGGAGAAGAGAGGAAGGGGATGGAGAGAAGGCAGGAGAGAGCGCAGAGTGCAGCTGCCTAGGAGGAATGGCCCCTAATGTCTTACAGAGCCATAGAGTGACTAGTTGACTACAATCAGGGCAGACTGCAAAATACAGAGCACAGAGGACTTAGCTATTTCTGGCAGCGAGAAGTAAGTGCCCAAGGTAATCAATGCATTAGTTACATAGATGTCATCACAATACATTATGCTCCTGGACTTTTATTATTATTTCTAATCCTTTGAGAACTTCATAAAATATATTTGAAACATATTGGCACCCAGCTCCTCCCCATCACTTCCCCCATAGTTCTCCCTCTCAACTTCCCCTTTCCTTCATAAATTTAATAACTCATCACCTCCAGTTTGTGTTGTCCCCAGCGGACAGCCACCAGAGCATGGTGAGCTCAACCTATCCGTAGAGAAAACTGACTCTTCCTCCCCTACAAACCATCCACTGTCAACTGATCAAGACATTCTGGCAGGTCCATTGGTCAACATTCTAGCATGAAGTGAGAAGGGTTCAGAGGCCCCTCACCTCTAAGAAGCTATGAACATTTGTATTCATGCATTTGAATGTCATATGGCATCCCATAGCATTTATAATTAAGTTAAAATCTAAAGTTCAAATAAAGAGGTAGTTTCTCTTACATGGCTAGTGGGAGAATGACTGATCAGATGGCTCTGCTTTCTGTGTGAACGGCTAAAGCAGTCCTTCAAGCCCCATATGTATGCCTTCACCATGTGGTGTGCAGATTAAGCATCCTTTGCTGTAATGTAGATGAATGCAACGTTGACATGAAAGTAAGAGAGAAACCTGGAGAGAGAGCCCAGTGGATAAGAGCACTGGCTACTGTTGTGGAGGACCCAGGTTCAGTTCGCAGCACCTACAGAGTAGTTCACAACCATCTAGGACTCAGTACCAGGATACTGAGTATCCAAGGCTGTCTTCTGGTCTCCACAGGCTCTGCCCACATGTGGGAGATATATGCATGCAGGCAACTGCTCATAGACAAAAATAAAAATTAAGTGATTTTTTTTCAGTAGGAAGAGCTTTGTAAATTAAGACAGCTAGTGAGCCTCGGATGGGCTCACACCTCTAAACAACAGGGAAAGGAGGCAATCATTTCTTCTGAAATAAATTTTTCTGCTGGTCAGCTCTTTCAACTGACATTTTTTTCTGAAATTATCAAGAATTGGTGAGTATTGGCATATTGCTTTCTCCATTAAAAGATTCCTGAGGTATAATCTGAGTTCAGTTTGAGGCTGTGGGGAAGACAGCCAAAAGTCTTCCTGACCCCTCTGGGAGACTCTCAATTCCTATCACACAGGGAAACGCACAGTGCGCCATGCTCATCCCCACAGCGAGTTAACCACCGAGCTCTTCAAAACATCTTTTTGTTTTGTCAGTGACTTTCTGGTTTTATGAAGTTAAAATAATATTCTGAGAATGTCACACTAAAATTTTCTCAAGTGTCTTTATTCTCTGCATCTCTGAATAAGACAAGTATTTCACACAAAATTAAAAGAGAAAAAGGGAATTGCAAGAAAAAAGCCCGAGGAGCTCAGTTGAAGAAGATACAGAGCAGATGAAGTCAGAAAGTATAAAATCTGTTTATGGCTTGGAGCAGGAGGCCTTCCAAAGATGTGTGACTTAGACAGGAAAGATCACAGATTCGTCTCTATGAAAAGACAAACATTTTTGTTTATCAAAAATATTACTGAAAAATTATAACACGCTGATGGGGCTGGCTCACACCTGTAATCCCAGCACTTAGGAAACTAAGGTGGGGTTTACTACAAATTAGAAGCCAGCCTGGGCTACAAAGTGAGAACTTATATCTAACGAACTAACAAAACTTTATTTAAAAACAAAAGACTAGAAAAAATGAGAATAATATGCTTAACCAATAAAAATCTATATATAATATACCACCGGGCAGTGGTGGCACACGCCTTTAATCCCAGCACTTGGTAGACAGAGGCAGGCGGATCTCAGTGAGTTCAAGGCCAGCCTGGTCTACAAAGCGAGTTCTGGGACAGCCAGGTCTGTTTCACAGAGAAACCCTGTCTCAAAAAATAAAAAAATAAAAAATTGATACTTTAAAGTACTGTGTATATATATATTCCAATAAAAAAATGTATCATCTCTTCTCATTTTTCATGTGATAAAGATTCTTAACATCATTATTAATCAAAATTAATTAATCTAAATTAATAAATATATAGAAGACTGGTAATATTCTCTACAGCTGGGAATAATGAAAGTGCACTCTTGTACTGTTGCTGGGTGACCTGACAAACAAAAGGGCTTGTTCGGGCATCTGCTCATGTTTGAAGCACGTCCTTTTCCCTCCCAGTCATCCATTCCCAACTATCTCTATGTCACACAATAAAATAATTTTCTGAAATTTTGATTAAAACTTAAATGTCAAGATGTGTCAAATAAATCACAATGCATTCTCAATCGTAAGAATAGATAGCAGTTGTTCAAAGCTAGGAATGCTTGTGCTTCGCAAACTGAACTCAGTGTGTGTTCACAGCAGCCCTGTGAGGTGGGTGTGAGCATGGCCTGCTGCAGCCTGGATCTGGACTGTACCCCAGGGACCTGTGTGTAAGTATTTTGTCTGGTGAGAACCTTGAAGAGTGGAGTCTGTAAAAGAAACTAGATTATTCAGGGCCTGCCCTCAAAGGGGACACCTGAATCCCAACACCTTCCTCTCTCCTCCTTTTCTTCATCCTTTCTGACCGGAATATGCATAATTGTGCCCTTCTATGTTCCCACTGTGATGAACAGGCCTCCAAGGCTGTGAACTAGAAAGAACCTCATCAAGCTACCGTAACTATTTAAATGAGAATGGTCCCCCATAGGCTCCTGATTTGAATGCTTTGTCATTGGGGTAGGGGGCTATTTGAGAAGGATTAAGAGGTATGGCCAGTCTCTTTCTCTGCCTGCCAATCAGGATGTAGCACTCAGTTTCTTCCCCAGGACCACGTCTGCCTGCTGCCATACTCCTGCCAAGATGATACTGAACTAAACCTCTGAAACCCCCAATTAAACACTTTGCTCTGTCAGTGTTTTCTTGGTCATCGTGTCTCTTCACAGCAGCAAAACACTGACTCAAACAGCTACGAACCCATGGGCAAGAGGCAGCAGGTTTCAGACTTGAGCACCCTAATGTGGGGTGCAGGGAAGTACTACTAAATAATACGCTGTGGCCCCCTGGGTGCTGGTAGAAAGGGCTGCAAGGCAAATTGTGGCCTCGGGAAATAATGCAGAACAAGGTTGGCGCTGTGACTTCCCTGTGGAATAAAAAAAGAAGCCGTGTTCTGATTATCTACATAAAAGTGAAGCTGTGTATTTGATCATTTACATAATGTATGCATCCTGCAAGATAAAGACAGTTCTCTCTGGGAGTGGAACCAGCAGTGTGAGAAAGGGGGTTGGGGAACTTCGGAGTGGAACCGGCTTTGTGAGAAGAGGGGGAGGGGGCTTCTGTTTTTGACTTACATCTTCCTAAGCCACATGGAAGTTTGGAAAACAAACTTTTGTTAGCGTTCTAATTTATCTACACTGCAATTTTTTTCAAAAGTGGAAAAAGTTCGCCTTCTCAGATTTTTCCATGATCATGTTTCTGGCTTTGGTCACATGTTTCCCTCTTCTAAAGAAAAGCTGACCCAAATCTGTGTTGAGTGGCAGCCCTTGAACCCTCTGGGCTGGTCTGAGCGCCTAGAAAAGGCAGAAACCACCAGCAGAGTTAGCTTCAGCCCTGCAATGTTTACCAACATTTTTAAATGAGTGGAATTCTTCTGGTGTCTGACTTCAATGTGGAGAAAAGAAACAAGAGAAACGTGGACCTGTGCTCCCAACACTTGCTTTGTGTCTGTCTTAACTGGAAATCTGGGGGAGCTGAGATTGGGTAAGAATCCATGCAGGCTAGGGGCATACAGATGGAATCTCTTTACCACTGAGGCCATGAGAGAAAAAAAAAAAAACCCACCTTTTTCTCATTCTTTCTTCTGCAATCTCCTAGGACCACTGAGATATTTCCATCTGCACCCAAAGGATGCATCGATGCAGAGGGAGAAACACCACATGTGCATTTCCATCAGGGAGTGCAGCACTCTGATTGCCACGCCCACTCCTCACCTATGTGGTGAGTGCCAAGCCTGCCAGCTCTCTGTGATATTTCCAGCCCCACCTATGGCAGGACTCCCAGTGTGGAGCACCCCCTGAAGAACTGGCAACCCATACGCCAGGATTCTTCCACTCCCATCGTAGGAACTTCTACATCCCGGAACAGGAAGGGCAAGAAGCCCTGTGAGTGCCAAGGAAGACTTGGTCAGAATATGAGTGCACGCGTTCACTGCACATCCGTGGTCCTGTTGCTGTTCCTTAGCAACAAGTCACTCTGAAAATTCGTTGAGAGCCATATCATTGAAAAAATAATCAAAATAAACTGGCGGCAGTCTTAGAAGAAAAAGAATCGAATTATACTTACAGATACCAATTTGGTCACCGATGTAGGTAGACTCACAACGTGTTTTATGTACTCATATTAAATATGCATAAGAATAACCCAGTGTACATGGCCAAACACTAATGGTACTCTTTTTTTGGAACTACTCTATGCTAATAATAACTAGACATTCAATAAAATAAGTAACTAGACAGAAATAAACAAGAGAAAATGGAAAGGAAAAAACTCTACTGCTTGGCATTGCTACTGTCACAAGTCCAACAGCCTATCAGACATTAGCAACAAGATGCTTACACTATAGGAAACAAGCAACAGTGAAAAATAAATTCTAGATTAACAGCACAATTTGAGCCACCAGATGACACCTCTGCCAGCTTCAGGTCTGAATGGAGCCACAAGCACCAAAGCCACATGTTCAAAGGCAGCAGCTGAAGAGCTTCCTAAGCAAAGTTGAAAACCAGAGTACACCTTCCAAACTCGGAAAGCACTGCTCAAAACAGAGTCCTGCAAAAGCCAAGTGCCCTGAGACAGGACCTGTCCAGACGACGTCTTGTCAATGACCTCCAGTTATCTCAAGTCAAGGGAAATTAGAAACAGTGGGGTTTGTCCCTTCCAGAAATTAGGGGGAAAAGAAAACCAGACTCTCTCTTCGGCAGTTCACATGTGAGTTATCGTCCAAATATCAAGTCCTTAGTAATTAACAACTTATATTGGATGATGCTGACAGTTCTCTCTAATCATTCAGTCAATTACTATTTATTGAGTACCAAGTGGATGAGGCACTAAGTAAACAGAGTCAGTACCCACCTGTGTAAACAGAGGCTTTTTCTATCCCACCCGGTACCAAGGCCCTTTTAAAATAGTCACCCAGAGTCTTAATATTAATTACAAACTGTTTGACTTATTAGCTCAGACTTATTTAAACTAGCTCTTACAATAATTTAACCCATTTTTACTAGTCTATATTTTACCATGAGGCTCATAACTTGTTACCTCACCTCTTGCTTCCCCAGCAGTGACTGCTGGCATCTCTCTGACTCTGCTCTTCTTCCTTATCTCTGCTTGGATTTCCCACTGGCTCTATCCTGCCTTGCTATTGACCAAACAAGATTCTATATTAACCAATAGTAATAAAATACATTCGCAGCATACAGAGGGGTTATCCCACAGCACATGTGTGTTGGGCCACACTATCAGCAATCTGCTTCCACCTAGTAGACAGAGCAGAGGGCCAATGAAGCTCAGGCCTTTGACTCCATCTCCAAAGACAACACCACAGCTCTCTGGTGTTGCAATGCATTTAACTCCCTGGTTTGCAATGCAGAGCTCATCTCCCACAGAAGCAAGGTCACAAATAATATTTGGGTCCTCATAAGGCTTGTTGTTTTTTCCCTGCATTCAGCTACAGTGTGGCAACCAGGGGGGTTTGGCTTGTATTACCCCAGGTTCTTCAAATCAGCAGTACTAAACCATTCGTTCATCACCCGAAAGGTTTTGCTGCGAATGGAGACAGTTGGCATGCAAGATAAGCCATGTTCCCCTCAAAGTTCATGTATTAGAAGAATGGTTGCCAGCATGGTGGCATTGAAAGGTGGTATAGAATGTTTAAAAGAGAGGGCTCAGTACGTGGTGGCTAGGTCACTGGAGTGCTGCTCCTGCAAGGAGTTAATATTGACTTTGCAGAATGAGTAAGTTCATGTGAGAGAAAGAGATGATAAAAGAGGAAGATTGGTCCACCCTGCCCTTGGCTTCTTTACTAAACATGCGATTTGATATCTCCCCATTGTTCAGCCTTCCTCTGCATATGACAAAGGGAGAGGCCTCATCCCAGGAGAGGTGGCAGTGGACTATTTGGGCTCTCAGACTTCCAAACTGTGAACTGAACAGACCTCATTTTTATCTACAGCCCCCAGCTTCAGCTATTTAGTCATCTCTTAAGAGCCATGGAAAATGAATACAGCTGGGATGGACAGAAAGCCCTGAATGCCTAACGCTGGACCGGAAGCCCTCCTCTATCTTGATTTGTCCCTAAGACATGGAATATATTGGGGTTCAAAGTTCACCAAAAGCCTGTAAGGGTATAAATTGCATTTGTAATAGCCCACCTGCATATTAGCCATTGGTCCCTCTTTGAGTCCACACTTCTGGCCAAGGCTGTGCAGTTTCTCCTATTGCTCCTACAGAACCCCGACTGGCATAGTGTCTGATTATTTCAGAAGTACAATGTTTGCACAGTCTTCCCATTTTACGACAGAAGTTTTGAGCGTAATCCTCACTCTAATAGCATTGAAAGTGCATTAGCGCATTAATTTTTAACCACCACTTTAGGTTCAGGTTTGTTTGGACTTGATACACGAGCCCCATCTTAATTTCTAGATCCCCAAAAATGATGAACTCAGCATCTGATTTGTTAAGCAATAGCCTCAGATGGGGGTCAGTTTGCGCATGCCACGGTACAGATTGAAACACCGATGAAAGCAAAAATAAAACAAAACCCAGGTGTTCCAAAGAGAAACTGAGTCTTTGAGACAACACTGTCTCAAACACATTTTATTTAGGAGTAAGAGAAAAAAACCATACCTATAGCTGTTACCACTGGAAGATGTCATTGACTGCCCTGGTCACTAAGGATATCCTTGGGTTGTGCTCAGAAAAGGCAGGCATTTGGTGGTAACCCCCCTCCGCTAATTATCCGTCCAGACTTCTGTTTGCTCTCAGTTCTGGGGTTACAGTGTGCAACACAACCTTCTCGGGAACGAATTCTACCTATTCCTCTCCCATTGCTGTGCTACTGAGAAAAACAGGTTGCCATTCAAAGGCGCTTCTCTTCGGTGTGTAGTTTCTGGACAGCCGCAGGAAGATTTCCCAGATTACACTCCCAGGATTCCCACCACTGCCAATGAACTCCCAGAACGGGCTGGACACACCCTTTCTCATGATGAAACCCCTCCAGTCAAATCCTTCCAGAAAGGAGACTGGGCTTGGAGAGCCAGCTGCTCTCCAGGGCAAGCTGTGCTTGGGGACACGCACTCACTATGCCCCCAAGGAAATAAAGCACCCGGTGAAGGTGAGAAACATAAGTGCTCGTGGTGGGTACCCGGCATGTGGAGAGCAGACAGCTAGTCCAGCTGGGTGGCTTGGGGAGAAACGGCTGTTTGGTGTGCATGGCAACCCCACACTGTCACACGAGGAGAAAGATGTGGCAGCCCTCATTCATGGCCAGGTTCTCAAGGCTAGGCAAGGATGACATGAACAGCCCCTGAAAACTGCTCAGATGCAGTTTCTGACCCACACAGGCCTGGCTACCGCAGAACTGGGGGAGCCTGCAATGCTTGGTTCCCTGCAGGGTTCCTGCTCTCTCTTAGGCTCAAGAGGCCACTTTCACAAGGACCTCAGTCCCTCAGCACTCCCCTTCTCCCAGGCCTCACAGCTTACTAGAGCAAAGGGGATTTTCTCCGAAGGAAGCACCAACGATCCACAGGCTAAGATATGGCCACAGTAAGATTGGAAGGTTTTTATGTCTGAAGAGATGACCACTGAGAATCCTCATTGTGGTCACCAAAAGAATGAGGCGAGGAAACAGCAGAAAAGATCATCCACCCTAGGCCCACGTACCCTGGCCACGATAGTGCGTAAGCAGCCCTTTCCAAGTGACGGGCAGGGCCAGAGTCATTCCCGCTGACCACACAGGTAAAAGACCCACGCCATCCTCCACCAAGCCCTCTTTACAGCTTCCCCTCCTAGGCCCTCACCGTGCAGAACTGCCAGAGAACTAACAAAATACAACAATCTCACAGCAGTCAATACATAGGCAAGTGCTTCAAAGTCAAGGGAACCTCTCACTTTTCTATGAAAGCATTTATTCAAATGTCTCCTCATGCCCACCCCTGAACACAAGTCATTGGCCTTAAGAGTATCAATTATGTGTTCACGGCAACAGTCTCTGGTTCTCAGCCCTGAGAAGCTTTCCACTTATATAAGAACCCATCTATGCACAAGCTCACGGTGCCATGGTGGCTTTCTTACTTTGCTTCTGACAGTGTCAATTTTCCAAAAAAAAATGGAAATACAGAAAAGCAGTAGCAAGAAAAAGCAGGTGACAGAAGACTTAGACTCTCAGTATATAACAGAGAGTAGCACAGGTGCCATGGCCATGGAGTCTGCCTGCCCCCCGTGCCTCACCTGACCACAACAGGACACTCAAGTACGGCTACATGCCTACACTGCTGAGCTAGTTCCTGCCAGAGACCCCAGTCCATCCTTCCTGGGGCAACTGTGCTCGCAGGAAAGTGGGCAGTGTTGAGTAATCTTGAGTTTGTTCTGTCTTGATTTGTAGTATTATACCCTTGTTGCTATTTTTCCGGCTTAAAAAACAGTCATCATAAATCCAGCCACTTCCTCCTTCAGTGATAATTAGCGTTAGTCATGAGCCAAAAATGAGTCCACTTAAGAAGCAAAACAAGCGTGGCTCTGCTTACCTTTCATGCCAAACTTGGAATGCCTTGCCAACTTGAGCAGAAGCAGCATCACCAGCAGACAGAATCCCACCACAGATGCAATCACCACCACGGCATAGACCTGAAGAGAAAGCGAGGCTGTGATGACCTTGCAAAACCACTCCCTGCTCTTGGATGATAGTGATGCCCATGGCAGTTAGCATTTCCTGAACACTTACTATTATGGTGCCCATGTTACAAAAAGAGAAGCCCGTTAAATGCATAAACAGACCTCTAACTGATACCACGTGAATAATTGTATCTATGTCTAGAGACACGGGAGTAAAGGAAAGGGGAAGGAGAGGGAGGAGTGGTGGATGGATAAATATTTATATTTCGTTGCTAGTGAAAAATACAGTGGGGTTAATTTTATTATTTTCATTACTGTTGTACATGCTAAAAAGTTGTTCATAGTGAACACCCTTCTTAGTTTAGTGCCATAGCTTGCAGGAGCCAGGGCACAATGGAAGCAGGGCAGTGTTTTACTCTATGGCCCAGCTCTGAACAGGACTGGAGATAGATGTCACTGATCCATACACTTTTCTGCATGGGTGATACGGGTCAGAAAAGGCTTTTATGTTTAAAAAAATGGAATTGCAAGTTGTTAGTTTTGCAAGTAGAAAGAGTAGCTGTGTGAATTCTGTTACAACCCCAAGACAGAGGCGACAATGGAAACTTAGTATTCACTGCCACCACTGCTCCTCTGGGTACACTGTGATCATCTTGCTACTTGAAGGACATGGTGACATTGTAGAGACAAAGATGTGATAATGTAACACACTGAACACTGCTTTTAGGTTTTGCTTAGGCCAAGGATTCTAGCTTGCTTTCTGTTGCTGTGATAAACACCATGACTGAAAACAAGCCAGGGAGAAAGGGCTTATTTCATCTTACAGTTTACAGTCTGCCATCAGGGGAAGCCAGGGCAGGGGGCTGAGGCAGGAACCCTGTGGAGGAATGCTGCTTACTACCTTGTTCCCCATGGCTTGCTCATTTTTCTTTCCTATACATCCCAGAACCACCCACCAAGGTGGCTCCACCCACAATTAATCCTCATCAATCATCAATCAAGAAAATGCCCTGCAGACACGCCCCCAGGGCCAATCAGATGGAGGCAATCCTTCAGGTTCTGTCTTTCCAGGTGATCCTAGTCTGTGTCAGATGACAAAACTTAACCAGCGCATCAAGGGTCGGGGGCTGGCAAGCTTCTATTAATGCTCTGACAGATGGAACATACAGACTCTGCCAGGCACATAGCCTCTGCTCGCAAGAACTCAGCTCTGCAGTGTAAGTTGAAAACAGCATAGAAGATGTGAAGACAAATTTACAAGGTCATGTTCTAATAAAGCTTTATTCATAAAAACTGACACTGCACTTTGACAGTACTTACCAACTCCTGTCGTAACTTTCACTAAAAAGCTTAAACTCCATGTGTCATTCACTCTGCGTGATATCCCTTAAAGCAGTATTATTTTTCCCTCTAAGGTAATCGTTAATACTCCTTAACAATTGGAATTTTTCCTCTTTCTCTGGAAAAACACACTCCCTGTCTTGCCTTGGTTAGGGGCATTCTCAACACTAGTTAAGACTGGTGTTAGCAAAGGGTGGAGCATGTCCTTGCTGATCTGAGGTCTCAGTCAAAGGTTATGGTCATCAACAAGCCATGATGTTATCACTCAAAGACTTGGAAACTCTAGATTTTGACAGTAGATCTGGGGGTGGCACGACAAGCACTTAGCGAGTAAAATCCAGGAATCTGCTAACCATCTACCACGGCCAGGAAAGAGCCCGTAGAGCTCCTCACCGCCAAAACCAACAGTGTCAAAGCTGAGAAGCCCTGCTCCACCTGCCTCTGGAGCTTTCTCCCTGCTGTCATGAGAACCAGCTCTCCAAAGGGCAGCTGTGTGTCAGCCAGGTCCTACAGGCAGGACAAGGCTGAAGAGACTCCCAGTAACACCAGTAACACACGCAATGAAGCGTGCGAGAAATGGCGGCAGTGCTCAGCCACTAAGATGTGGGGATGTTTGTTACTGCAGCATAGCAGATGCTGACACTACAGGCTATAGATTTAGGCTCGACTTCCTCCTGAGTGTGGAATTCAGTTCTGCTCCTCTGTGTCTCATCATCTTCATGCGTGACTACTCTCTGCCTGTGGGCTGTATAATCCTCTGTGAGTTCATGCAGACAGTGAATTAAGAACCGTGGCTAAGACAGTAAGCAGCACAAAAATTAAGATGATGGCAGTACAGATGGTGAGAGGATCAAAACTAAAACTCATGAAAAGGTAAATAAATATCCCAAGGACACACAGCCTGCATGTGAACCAGTCTGTCCAGTTATTTAAATAACTAATTTATTCATAACAAAGAGTATGATTCACAAAGAAGGCAGGAAAATAAAAACTCAATGCTTATCCCTCTGCAGTTTCACTGTCTGGTATCAGATAAGAGTGGCATTGAGACAGTCACAAAGCACCTACATGGCACTGGCCATGGCGGTGTCCTGCAGGCATCTGATAACGGACCCTTCTGCCGCTTCTCTTTGGTGCTTCCGGATGCATCATCAGCGAAACTCTGGGTATAGACTTATAGCCTCCCCAGCCTATGTCCTCAGAGGGACAGAGGCTCCCTCATGGCTGGCACCACCTTGTTCTAACCAAATCCACCTCCTTCAAACTTGCCCAACATAACCACACTGAGTGAACTGCTTGGGCGTTGGTTAACCACCAGCCTTCCTGTGCCTAAGAGGCAGTCATGGCACCACAGAGTGTATGCTCAAGTGGTCCTTGTTTTATTTCAGAGTGACTGCAAGGAAAAAACTAATAGTATGTTGTGATAATTGTTAAGTTTTTATTAGCTTTTTAAAACTCTTACCATGCCTAATTTGTAAACCAAACTTTATTATGGGTATGCATAGGGAAAGCCCTGGCCAAGCTTCAAAACTACCTGAA
Organism: Dicrostonyx torquatus; assembly: GCA_028555095.1. Lineage (NCBI taxonomy): Eukaryota > Metazoa > Chordata > Mammalia > Rodentia > Cricetidae > Dicrostonyx > Dicrostonyx torquatus. The sequence continues at coordinate 963,416 of JAQHUG010000152.1, forward strand.
ATTTCAAGTGTCTGCTGGAGATCTGAGAACATGTCCTTTTAGTGAAAAAGAGTGGCTGCTGAGCCAGCAAGATGACCCAGGGGGTATAGATACTTGCCTACTGCAAGCCTGATGACCTATGTTTGAGCCTTGCAACCATAGTGAAAAGTGGTCTTCACTGACCTACACATACACTAAGGCAGAAGCATACCCAAACATACACACACACACACATCATACAAATGCACAGCACACACACACATGCACACACACACACACACACACACGCATGTACTCACGCATGCATGCATGCATGTAGATGACCATAAGTTACCAAATGCATTACACCTTACCCTGGTATAACAGGACGGGGACCCGAGTGAATCAGCTGCAGAGCTTGGTACTTGTCTACCCGGCTACATTGTTTCAGTTCTTGTTACTTGTCTACCCAGCTACATTGTTTCAGTTCTTGTTACTTGTCTACCCGGCTACATTGTTTCAGTTCTTGTGCTTTGCCAAATGACTTCCTATTTCATCATTTGTAAAGCGTATCAGTACCTAAGACAACCAAGCAGAGTGAGTTATGCTAACTGCTGCGTGTGATTGACACATGACGTCTAGACTGTAACACAGGCAGGCAGGAACAGTGAGCCCTAGCCATGTTAGAAGCCGCATTATCTGCCAGGCGGTGGTGACCCATACCCTTAACCCCAGCACCCAGGAGGCAGAGGCAGGCGGATCTCTGTGAGTTTGAGACCAGCCTGGTCTACAGAGCAAGTTCCAGGACAACCATGACTACACTGAGAAACTGTCTCAAAAAGCAAGCAAACAAACAAATAAACACAATCAGCATTTTCTAACTCAGAGGTGTAAATAAAGGTACATTTTATGGAATTTTTAAAAATCCAATTATGTATAGTTTAGACATTTGATGCATAAATAGTTTCTAGTTACAAGGAGAACGAACCACTAGATTAGAAGAAGAGTTATGGGCAGGACACTGACAGGAACGCTGAAGGCATTGTGAGGGCATTTCAATTATAATGGTTGCTAGCAACCTAGTCTAATGGACTCATCCTCATAATATAAGTAAAAAAAAATAATTAAAATTTTTGATATTCATAGAACTTTCATATAACAAAGTACTGTTCCTCTTTGGACAGTTTTCTAAGTCAGGTTAAAAGTGTAAGGCCTGACATTACCTGCAAACCACAATGAGGAGAAAGATCAGTTGGCAAGGAGCTTGTGGCCAGGTCCTGTTTTGCAGAACCTGGGTCAGCCCGCAGTTGTGGCAGCAGAAGAGGGAATGTTGGATTCAGGCATGGAAGGAATCCGAGCTCACGGGACATGCTGTGTGTGAGGAAAACTCAACCTGGTTCCAAACTGGTCCCACCATGAAACCTGAGGAACCACAGACCCTTGGGCGGCAGTTCACTGTAGAGTAAGGATAATCACCTGGGACTATTTCAAGACCTTCATCACCAGCCTGAGCTTCCAGTGAAGCATGGCCTCGTATTTCCCAGCAAGGTCTTCTTCACACCCCCAATGCCCTTCCCCTCATCTCTTCATGTGCGAGCCAATCACCCTGCACATGCCATGTTGAATACCACTTCAGCCCTGGGGTACCTACCTAAAAGAAGGGCCTAATTTTTCTTTCCCATAACATTCTCCAGAGAAAACTATGTTTGGCAGACACCCTAATTTTTATTTTTTTAAAAATGAAGGAGATAGATGTGGAAGTGTGGTCCCTGGACAGAGTGTTGATTCACTACCAGTGATCTCCTAGTAGTCTGGTTGTAAGGGGCAGATTTTTAAGCAGTAGTAACCACTAAAAGTGGTGTACCGTGGGGCTGAGAGTCGGCTCCCCAGGTAAGAACACTAGCTGCTCTTTCAGAAGACCCGCCTTCAGGTGGCTTAGTGCCTGGGGGAAATCTAAAACTCTCTTCCGACCTTCATTTTATCCTGGCTTTTGCAGATACACATTCCCACAGACACAGAAATAAAATAAACATATGGTTCTGAGACTGGAGGAAGAAGATCTAAGTTCAATTCCTAGCACCCAGATGGCCGCTAAGAACCTTCTGGACCTCCAGTTCCAGAGAACCTGACGGTTTGTTGCCCTCTTCTGGACTCCTCCGGAACTACACACACGTGATGCACAGCTATACACTCAAAGCATCTGTGCACATAAAATAAAACATAAATAAAATACCAGCAAAATTAAACATGGCACACTTCCAGAAGCACATGTCAGAGGCTGTGTGGTCTCTATATCACTGTTTCTGGATCTCTCTAAAGTAGACCCTCCAATCTTTGGTGGCCTGCTTACATCTGAGCAATAACCAGGTCTTAAGGAGGCAGTAACAATTTCCCCATCCAGAATTGTCAGAACCAACCCAGGAAGCACCTATCGACCCCACTCACCGAGAGATGCTCCCGATTGTTTTGGTCGGCAACATCCGTGGAAGGGATCTCATTGCTTTTGTTTGTGGTATCCCCGATATCAGTTGCTGCAGTCCAGTCTTCAATTGGAGACAAGAGAAAGAGGAGGGATATGCAGTCAGTGATAGGCTGCCAACGTACACAGGGCCACGGCGAAATCAAAGCAAGACAGAGCCAGAGAGTCCTGATCACTGTCAGGACAGCCTAGTTGTGCAGGGATGCTCGGTTCAAAGCACAGCAGGGAGGGAACTGCACAAAACCAACATGGATTCCTTCTCCCCATCACTGTTCTGCTGAGCATTCTAAATCCATTTTAAGATTTCTTCTTTGCCCTTCAGAAAGCCTGCCCTTTTTTAATGCCCATTTTTAAAACAATCAAGAACGGGAGCCATGGCTGCTTTTTAATGAAAATCTTTGGAGGACAGATCTGGCTGCCAGTCTTAAAGCTGAGAAAGGTCAGCAGGAGAAGTGAAATCATGCAGCTTAGGCCACATGGAAAGAAGCAGTCAGAGCTACAAAATTACCCAGTCTGTACGAAAACACTGGCTTCTGGGCAGGAACATCTCATTGGGGGAACAGAACAAGGGCTTAGGATGCAGCTTAGTGTGAGCTGTGGGACTAAGACCCACAACAGAATCTTCACAAGAGCTCAGACACACCAATATTCCCCAATAAAAAGGCCGGCATAATAATGAGCCACACAATGTGTCTTCGTTGACTTCCATGTATCTCAAAGTCGGTTGGCATGTTCTAGATCAGTTTTAGTTTACACGGATTAGGTGACTGATTTTTCCATGGGCAATCAGAGAATTTATTCTTAATATTACCAAGTACACAAACTTCCTAGCAACCTGATTGTAGACAATGTTGCTTGTAAGCATCTGTGTTTCAGTTCTAACTGAGAACATTGCCCCTCATTTTCATCCAGCAAAAACTACTTCATTAACTCGGCCTCAGCCAAACTCTCCTTGGTAGCATCATTGTGCTGGCTTTAGGGCAAACAATTCAAATTACATTTTTATTAATAGCATGTTCCTTAGAATGCAAGTGAAAAAAAAACCAAAAAAAGCACTTATTTTCTCTGTTTGTTGTTGTATTCTGAATGCCAAAACTCGCATTTTAGCAATGTTTATTTGGAATATCTTAAAACTCACTGATTTCAAACATAAGCAGACATCATTTATTTACTAATTTTTCTTTGTAGTATAGCCAAGTAGTCAGGCAAAATTTAGACCATTTTAAATGTCTCTAGTTTAAAACCATGACATCTAAGCCAACATGCCAAACGTGGGAGCTGAGGCCACTGGGGAGATAGCACTTTTAAAGTTTTGAAGCTATTGGAGAAAAATTCAAAACACAGCTTTAAAATGTAACAATCACTGTTCAAACCTCATGCTGTATAGGATAATCTGAGACATGTTTTTCTTAAAGTCCTAGCAGGTCAAATAAAAATACATATCCAAATCACCTTGGACAAAATATAGATTAGCATGCATACATAGAGAAAGGCATCATAATTCCCAGTTAAAGTTAGCTGGAGTTAAATACACATATAATAGGCATAGGGTGATCTATAGGAAAAGCTTATCCAATGGAGAGCTTTGCAAAGTGCACACCGAGTATGACCATTGTTGGTGAAGGGCATGTGACAGACCCAAGCAATCAGGAATGTCAGATAACTTACATGTAAGGGAAAAGTTAAAGAACAAAGGACTTTTTAAAATATAACGTTCTAGCTCATTTTAATTCTAACTAATTTTAATCATTTTCAAATATAGTCCCAATCCTGAAACAAAGCTTGTCACTTCTCTACATTTGGTGGCTTTGTGCTCACAAGGGTAGCTTGGAAATCTGCACTAAAGAGTTCTATACCCATCCATGCATCCTTAGCATTTAGTCAGCAAGTGAAGTAGAGATGAGTAGCTAAGCATCATCAATCAGCTTTTTGGTTCCTCTTCATCCATGTTCCAAAAAGGACCTCCTTTTCTCAGGTGCTAAGCCTCTCCAGCCCCAGGGAAACTGGCCTGCCCTCCAGAGATGGCCTAGTAAGTCAAGGCTATGCATTCCTGCTTCTCAATAAGAAAGATGAGATGGAACATGGTTGGGTCAATCCCTTCGCAGCATCAGCACAACACAGAGGGAACCAGTCCAGCAAAGATGGTCAGTGCGTGGTAAGATGTGGAGCAGAGACAGTGAGTCTTGATGGCACAGCCCAGTGCTGGCCGAGCTGCCCCAGGCAAGCACTCCCTTTGAAGCTGTGTGCATGAGCAGCCTTCTGCATTATACAAGAAACCATTTCATATGTGTTTCCTGGCCTGGCCTGAAGGTGATCCACCTCCCTTCCCTTGGTTGTCAAGGCTTTTAAACAGGTAATTAGTTCCCAATTACGGAAACAAGATGTCTGCAGGAGCAGAATGGATTTACTACTTCCAAGAAGAGCACCTGGGAGAGGAAGTACCATTTACAGGCACTGTAAATATCCAGGGAAAAGAACCATCAATACTGGGTGATACTTGAGATGTTATTTTGGCCTGTGTAGCACTTAAAAATGTGTATTTAACTCAGCTCACAGGTCTTCTTCTACCTGATTTATTTCATTACACACAAACATTTAGAAAAAGTACAGAGTAAAGAAACACGATAGCTACCTTCGTAGAGGTCTTCAGGATAGTTTGGGTTTGTCTCTGAAAAGCAAAACACATTAAAGAGTTGTAAGTACACATTTTAGAAGAAAAAAAACCTGCTTAGCTCTACCAAGCAAAATGTGTCGCATACACCCTGAGGGTTTTCCAGCCAGATAGACTGTCTCTAAGGATGGGTCTGTAAGATATGCGGTTATGATCGCCCTACAGATTAAACTCTCTCCTCTTTCCTCCAATTCCATACCTCAAGGGAAAAACTGAGAAATCAATTTGGAAAACAATTAGCTCACTTTGGCCACTTCTCTCGTGCTATTTCCATCATACAGTGGGTTATGTTAACCATAGTTTGGATATTTTTATTTCAAAGATGGTAATTTTCATGGTACTTTTGTTAGTCTCTGATGTTTGGGGTTACTGTCAGGTTATGTACCCCAGAACCATTTACATCCAGGTTCATGCTATCAGCCTCGTGTGAAGGCTTTTGTTTTTCCATCCTCCTCTCTAGGAACAAGGAAGGGTCGAGGGTTTCCTTGTCCCAACAACACAGAAACATAAACTATATTTCCCTACTAAAGTCATTGACTAGAAAGAACTGATAAATATGGTTTCTACTGGAGATAAATACAAATTTCTCATTTGCACAGCTGTGAAATCACCAACTTGATCAGAACCCCTGTGAGCACAGCTACCTGGGTCTATGAGAAAGTGAGCTTGACAATACACTTCGTCCTAGCATTTCCGTGATTTCAGAATTAATTCCCTCAGAGCCTCCATACACTTTCAGTCTTCGCCTATTAACAGCAGAACTTCTGGCCATAAAGTTCATTCAGTCTCCTTCTGAGCCCCTAGCGGAAAAGCAGCATCAAAACAAAGTGAGCTATGCCAGCTTTCAGCTCCCGAGCTCCCCGGTGAACAATAACTAAGGTTAGTCCAAGCTAATAAACCAGTGGAGACGGCCCTGGTGCTCAAGTTAGACCTGAAGCGTACTTCGGTGAAAGAATTCCTGTTTGCCGGAGGAAAAGGAAGTGGCTGGCTGTGTGTTTCAGCGCAAGGTGCTGCCTACGACTGAGCAGTTCACCTTTCCTGTGCTCCTGTCACTGGAGTCTATGTGAACAGCATCACCCAAAAATGCACATTATACAACCTATGCAGCCGCCTATGACCATACTGTGGTAATTCATATAAAATCAAGATTTCACTTACACATTGAGGACTTTTATCACTGCCAATATCATTTTGAAGTAGTTTTGAGATACGCTATCAAAATATCTACCCTTTAATTACAACACGGTGTAAAGGGGCCGACTTGCGGGCGGCCTTGCAGGCAGCTGGGGATCGTTTGGTGAATTAAGCGGTGAGAAATCACAGAGCTGCACCTCCTGGTCCTTTTGTAAGACATCCACTGACCTCTCAAACCCTTCCCTCTGAAGAGACCCCATGCCAAACGCTGTCCTCCACAGTGATGGTTCTGACTCCCTGCTGAGGGAACGTGCCACAGGTCCAAGGGAGCAAGTCATCCTTAGAGCCGCCATCCAGTTATCAGCTCAGATCCAGCACCCTGTCTTCTTACTCTCCCTCAACACAGTCTGTAGGGCCTCTGCCCTCCAGACTTCACTTCAGGCACCCTGGAGTTTTCTTTCAATCTGCCCCGAAACGCTCTTCCAAGCCCTGCTCACCCTTTCCCTAGCATGGCTGTAATGCTGCCCTAAGCAAACTCAATCCCAGACACCAGAGTGAGACAAGAAAAGCACAAGGACACGACTGTCCAGACACAGGAGAGGAGCCCCGGGTCAGAGGTCACGGCCCTAAACCGGAGGAACCAAAACCATCCTATTCCTGTATGGACGCAAGAGTCTGAGAATTCTAATTTCAAACCTATGTTAGTGGGTCAAAGAATGTAAGACATTTTGTTCCCCAGCCACCAGAGTGGTTTGTAACTTAAGAGTGTCTCATTGGAAGTATGAAAAGAAGAGTTTGTCAGGCATTGTGGTCATGCCAGATAACCAGAGATGAAGGACATTCCTAAGATAATGGACCGGATCTCCCAGCTCACCCAGCACCAAGGTTTCCCTCCAGCTGGATATGGGACTTGCTTTTTGAACCCTGGGAGCAGTTGATGGACTTGTTTATTCTCAAATTCTCAAGGATCCCAAAAATGGGAGGGAAGGAACATCACCAAACACTCTCACACGTGGACACCACCACCAAACACTCTCACACATGGACACACCACCAAACACTCTCACACGTGGACACACCACCAAACACTCTCAAACGTGGACACCACCAAACACTCTCACACGTGGACACACCACCAAACACTCTCACACGTGGACACCACCAAACACTCACAAACATGAACACCACCAAACACTCTCACACGTGGACACACCACCAAACACTCTCACATGTGGGGACACCACCAAACACTCTCACACGTGGACACCACCAAACACTCTCACACGTGGACACACCACCAAACACTCTCACACGTGGACACACCACCAAACACTCTCACACGTGGACACACCACCAAACACTCTCACACGCGGACACACCACCAAACACTCTCACACGTGGACACACCACCAAACACTCTCACATAATGTCCCACAAAGATCCAAGAACATGAAATAAATTTAACAAAGAGGATTTTGGATATAGGAAAAGTAGGATTTCACGTAGGACCATAAATAACCAGGTGAGACCACAACCTAGAAGACAAAGCCATTTTCAGGCTCATGATCCCTGCGTTGTGTCCTTGCTACCAGGATCAACCACACAGCAATCAGGCCCCATTCAAACTTGCTGAAAACAGAACCTTTTGTCCAACTTCCTTTTCCCAGCTACACGAGAACGGTCCCTGCTCTTCCACGGTCAGTCCTCAGGTCTAGGATGAGATGGAGGGCCTGGCAGGAGCAACAACCACCGTATTTGCCGTTGTTCCCTCCCAAGCACACGTAACCAGACCTACTGAGTCACATTCCACAGCACAGATTCCTAGCCTACAGAGGCTAAAGCTGTATCGTAATTTCTAATTGTTCTTAATAATAAACACCCAGAGTCAGATATTAGGGGTGAAAGCTGAAAGATCAGAGAAGCAAAGCAGCCAGCCACTAGTTCTTACCTCTGCGAAATCTCAGATCTAGTGGAATATCCTGTCTCTACGAGTCCTCAGACTCTGAATGCAGTCTCTGTGAAACCTCAGACTGAATCCTGAGCTCCTGTCTCCTCCTGCCTTATATTCCTCTCTCTGCCCAGCCATATTACTCTGCCTTTTTAGTGCTGGGATTACAGGCGTGAGCCACCACTGCTTGGTTCTGTTTCTCTTTTGGACTGATTTTGTCTTGTGTAGCCCAAGGTGGCCTTGAACTCACAGAGATCCATCTGCCTACGTCTCCCGAGTTCTGGGATTAAAGCTGTGCCACCACGGCCCGGCCTCTCTGCCTAACTAGTGTGGCTAGCTCTGCACTCTGATCTTCAGGCAAGCTTCATTTGCTATAGCACAAACAAAATATCACCACATAAGGCCAGACACATGGGCATACATGGACTCGAGTTCATGAAAATAAGATAACAATTCCTCTTTATACTTCTGGCGATAAACAATTTTTGAAAATATCCCATTTTTTTCCTCTTATGACATAGAGTCTCACTGTGTATCTCTGACTGTCCTGGAACTCACCCTGTGGATCAGGCTGTTATTGAACTCACAGAGATCCATCTGCCATTTGCCTCCAGGAGGCTGAGATGAAAAGCACACATCACCACACCTGGGTATTTTAAAGTCCACTTTCTAACTGGTTCCTTTTACTGAAATCTAAACAATGCTCATTACACACTTACATTTGGTGCAACGGTAAAGTTAGGGACCCTTGCAGACGCTCAGCACTGAAGGACAAGTGAGGTGAGCTGAACGTGAGAAAACAGTTCCATCAGAGAGAACGAATGAGCAGCATCCGACCCACATCGCAGCCTTGCAGTGGGGCTGGAGAAGCATCTTGTGGTTTCTTAGAATACACTCTGGTCCAGCCCAACAAGTGGGACACTACCCGATTCAGACAGCACATGTGTTTGAGATCCAACAAGGAAATATGGAAATCTAGGCACTCCACTCCCCCATCCCCACACACATGCACACACACATGCATACACTGGAGTTCTGCATACATAGTAGCTGTTTCATTCCTGCACAGACGCTCCAAAGGCATCACGGTCAGATGCCAGTGTCACAGCTGAGAGAAACTGAGGTCCACAGACGAGCTGATCTCCTGGCTGAGTTTTGGCTCCTGAAGAGTAGCCTCAGGTGCTGTGGGGTGTGTTTGCTTTGACTTGAGGGATTGCGTTTAGGAGTAATGGGAAGAGGTCAGGGGTCCCGTAGTGGCCCTAACTTCCAAAGGGAAAAGAGCTTGGTTTTCTGTATTAAGAGCACAGATACAGGCCATCAAAGTTCCGGAATAAACTGGAAATGCCTGTGCCTCCGGAAGACGGTGCTCAGGGCATGAGGCTTGCAAATGGCCCCGATCAAATCATTGTTTTTCTTTCTTGACTCGATCAAGCTAAAACTCTTACCAGCACCTCATTCCATGCTGAACAGCCTAAAGTCTCCACTTTAGGGGTCCCCACTCTCTCATTGTTCATCATTTTGCCCTTTGGGATTTTTTATTTTGTTTTGTTTTGTTTGGGGGGTTGAGGCAGTGCCTCACCCATGCTGCCCTTACACTTGCAGGGATCCTCCTGCCTCTGCCTCCCAACACAAGCATGCTCAGCTCCATCTTAGCTTCCAGAATCAACCATACCTCATGAGCAAATCTTCGGGCTTCTGGAAATCTGTCTAAATAAATTACTATGACTTGTTAAGCTACAGGATTGGACAGTTTAGTAGAAACCCAGTCAGAGGGTAAGAAAATAAACAAGGGAGAGAGAGGTAGCATGAAATCAGCCATCTTGTGTTCCGCACCAAGACAAGAACAGCCGGGTCCAACAGGACACCTGCTTCCTTCTCTGTGCACCGCATCCACGTGGTGCCTATGGAGATCCAAGGAGGCCATCAGAGCTCCTGAAATTGGTGTTACAGATGGTTGTGAGCCACACTGTGTCCACTGCAAGAGCTGTCTCTCCAGCCCCTCGAATGCTCTTCAAACAAGTCTCTGCCTTCAACTTTATTTTGCAGACTCCGTGACCTTTAGAAATATTCCCAAGAACCCTTGTGGCAGGAAGAGCAAAATACATATTCTAGTTTTCTAGTGGGCGGTCTTTGCCTTGGATCAGCAGTGTTTTCTGGCTTGTGACCAGCAGCCTCCGATGGTCAGGCTGCCCCCTCCTCAGAAAAGCCTGGGCCCAGAGACTGACAACACAGCAGGAGGGGGTTATTTCTTTCTCAGCCACCAGTTTGCTGAGAGTGTGGAGTCTCCTCTTTCCTGTAAGAATGGCTCTTCCACAGGATGAGGGAGAGCAACAGCGCGGCTGTGGGAAGCCCTCAAGAGCCTCTCCAGGTGTAATCAATTAACCTTAGAACTCCGGAGACTCAAAGAATAGTAAGGATGAATCTTCATTATCATGGTTATCACATGCTTGTGCCTGAACCAGATTCTTGATTTCTCTTGGCAGGAGAATATGTGGGACTCTGTGCACTCAGTCCCAGGACAAGAAATGGGTCCTGATTAATAATCTAGGGAAATGGCGGGGCATTGCTGCCTACTCTTCCTGGCTTTGAGAAACACGTAGGCAACGTATTCCTCAGCCTGAACACAGCAATCCAAGGTCTGCTGCTCGGGGTCCCTCTACATGCTGTGCAGAGAGCGCCAGCTCGCCCCACATCGTGAAGTTTTTGACCAAACAGCACTGGAAGGAACTGTGGGAAACACTTCCTGTATTTATAGTTTGTCCCTGACACACATTTTGCACAGGAGACAACAGTTTCTGAATTAGGGAGCAGAAGTTGCTAACTCCCCCCGCCACCGTTGTGTGAATGAGCAGTCTGAGCTGTGACATTCTTCCTGAATGAGTGGGCCAGAGCACTGCAAGCTTCAAAACCAGAGTGTCACCATCCAGTGCTCTGGCGAAGTCTGAGGAACTTATTACATGTCTTCTGTAATAGCATGGCTGAGCTGACTCTCCCTCAACCGGTGTGTGCACGCTTAAGAAACACCTGGCCTTCAGTATTCTTGTAATTTATACTAGTTAATCTGAAGCTACTCATAACTGGTCCATATCCCTTCCTTGTGGCAAAAAGTAAGTTATTTTTCCATTAACTTTTGTTTCAAAGCTTCCCGAGAAAGAAACCCAGGCTACTTCTAACCACTATTCTGCCTCTATGCACATTTGCCCACTCTTGAAGAGATTCTTCTATGTGTAGGATTGAATTCCAGTGACAGCCACATGTGGGGTCAAGTTCACCTGAGATGAGTCTATATTTCAGGCCTGTAAGCTGAATAGGATACAGCAGAATTCACTGGAGACATATCAGCTAACCCCACAAGGTAGACACATGTGTCTGTACCCAGTCTCCAGTTTCCTTCCCATACTGAAGCCTTCATGACCATCCACTGAATCCATCCTGCTTGCTGCTAAACCCGATTGGAGGGCACCATTTTAATCATTATTACAATTTGCTATCCTAGATGAATCTGTGGAATTTTCTGGAAGGATATTTGAACAGCTCGTCCAATAGATCCTGATGAAGTATCCTCATTACTAAAGAAGTGTGACTCGCTCTCTGTCTGCAAGAGACAGCGTTAGTGGCTACTCAGACGGCAGCTGTGGAGTCAAGCTTGTCTGAGAGGTTTGGTGCTGGATGGAGCAGCCATCAGGCAGGTGCTTGTTCCCCTTTTGCCTGGGCCCTGAGTGTCTAAAGCGGAGGTTTGTGCTTCCCACCTCGCTGGCAGAATTCGGGGAAAACTCTGCCCTCAAATACTTTTATTGCACGCTGGATTTTCCTCCCTTTTTATCCAGAAGCTTGGGCTCAGTGGTACTTTACCTGTAAGAATCTACCCTTTAAGGAGAACATATAGTCAACATTTATTTCTCAGAAAGGTGGGTGAGGAACTCCTTGTAACGTCTTAAGTTGTTCCCTTTCTGTATTTCTTTTTGGAGTGGGGCATAGATATGTGCTACTGTAAGCGGAACTTCATAACTTTCTTTTGCAGTTGTGGCCAGAGAGACTTTGCTCTCAGTATTTAGGTATCTAGATATTGCTTTGTTTTAGTGAAAAATCATTGGGTGTGAGGTCTAATGGGACCTTTGGTGTTGTTAGAATCCGGTCCAATAGCCAGTTGCATGGGGCAGCTTGGCCCAACGGGCATGGTCTTCTCTTGAGCGCCAGGCATGCTTTTTGCAGAGCACGAACTAAGTTTAAGATTCCAAATTTAAACACCAGGTCTGAAGAAATCTTCTAGAAGGATGTCAGGAACAGGCGTTGGTCAGAGGTTCAAGTCATATTTCAAAGTCTCACCTACCCACTACTGTTCTCAGGCAGCAGCTTTCGCTAAAGAGACACTCCCATCACCTGTGCTTTCTACATCTCTTCAGCCAGGTCCTGCCTAAGACTGGGGTGGGGATACTCATGGGACATTGGCGTTCATCTGTTAGAGCCAGGAGGGAGGCACCCATGGAGAGAAATGGGGCAGGAACTGAAGGCCAGTGCTCCTACTTATCTCTGGCTTGTGATTTGAGCCACAATTGAGAAGAGTGGCTGAATCCCACACTACTGCAGCCCCCACAGTCCTGAGGAGTCACTGTACCTGCATTGCTTCCCAGACCCCCAGAAAGAGCTGACACATTGTTCGAACCTGCACAGATTCTAGAACAAGACGATGGAAAAGCTGTCTTCTGGCTTCAGTAACTGACATGAGAACAAATGTGAGACACTCAGATGGTGTGGGATAATCCTTCTGTGCACTGTGAAGATCTATCACAGTGATAGGTTTCATAAAGAAGCTGACTGACCAGTAACTGAAGAGGATAAAGTGAGGCGGAAAAACAAAACTGAGAATGCTGGGAAGGAGAAAAACAGAGTCAGAAGTCACCAGCAGATGCAGAGGGAGCAGGAGATGAACATACCATGCTAATAAAGGTACCACCACATTGTAGAGCATAAATAAGGAATAAGGGTTGACTTAAAATGTAAGAGCTAGTTAGTAATGAGCCTGTGCTATTGGCCAAGCATTTGTAACTAATATTAAGCCTCTGAGTGATTATTTGAGAGTGGTTGTGGGACAGGAAAATGCTGCCTACACTCAGAGGCAGAACTCACAAAGAAAATGGTAAAAACTACCCATATCATCTAGTTCACCTTTTGGTGATACAAAGTTCTAGGGGGAGAACAAGAAAGAAATTATTAAAGGTTCTTCAGGTAGTGCTGTGAGTTGTTCTCACCCAGTAGTCCCCACAAAACCATTATGAGGGTGTCCATTGTGCTCCCTGAAAATGATAGACTCAGAGAACCAGGACTGACGACAGTCATGGAGTGTGTTAGCATTTGTTTCAACCATTATTTCTCAAGGAATCGGGTCAAGGAATCTCAGGGATTCCCCTTGGACCATATGGCACCAACAAGGAATGAGGTCTCTGTACTAGGCTACCTGGAAATACAGAAGGACCCCGATGACATGAAGTCACTTGTGGAGAACGGAGTTGTTCTTGATAGCTAAAGTAGTGATGTGTTTGCTCCTCTCACGAGGACTACAGAAATAAGGATTTTGTAAGAACACACAATGGCACCTAGGGAAGAAAGTCCACTGATACATTCCCAGGTCTGCAGGTTACCAAGCGACTGTCCTCCTTCTCCATGTCACTCTGGCCACCTAGAGAACAGGAGGGCTAAAGCCTCAGCAAGTTCCAGGTCTAACCCTCAGCATAAATTGGGCAAGGAGGAGGGGACCTGATGTCTTAATTTCTATCTCCGCTGTGATAAGCTATTTCTAAAATTTGTCTTTATTTTATGTATATGGGTGTTTTGCCTGCATGTATGTCTGCCATGTGTATGCTTGTGCTCACAAGGGCCAGTAGAGGGCATAGGATCCCCTGGAACTGGAGTTACTAACAGTTATGAGCCACCATGTGGTGCTGGGAATAGAACCCGTGTCTTCTGGTGTAGCAGCCAGTGCTCTTAA
>JAQHUG010000152.1:989225-1012265 GCA_028555095.1 Dicrostonyx torquatus
GACTGCGAGGTTAAACGGGGCAAAGGAGAAAGCAGGAGCTTCAGAAAGCAGATGGTTGTGTGTAGCATCACATGACAGCCCTCAGAAGTCTTCCTCCAAAACACAGCAAAACATACAGCCACCACGTTCTGTCACCCCCCAGCCGACTTAAGGACAAGACTGTTTCAACTGTGGTTTTGGTACTTTCTTTGAAGAAATCTGACATGATGTAAAATATTTAAATCCAGTTTAAAATGTTTAAATCCAGATGGCAAATACTTTGAAAGCTGCTTACTCATTTTGACAATAGTAAACAACAGCAATAGTTATCATCTACTGGATTCTCAAAATGCACTGGAACCATCCTTAACGTCCTCACACGACATTAGCATTTACATTTCCTGGTGCTTGTCAACTCTAGCTGGCCTCCATCTCTGCCTACCACTTTCACCAGCCGGCTGCCGCCTTAGATCTGCCAGGCTCCACCCGTGAAGGGCACAAGACTCGTATCACTATAAACCATGAAGACATGATGGTGTGCCTTGTCAATTTGTCCAGCAGTTCTGAGCTCTGTTCCTTCGTTGTTCGGTTATCATTCATGGGTATAAAGTTACCCAGTAAGTTAAAATTTTGTCTACATTTTACCTTTTCCTTTCTCCTTTCTTTTAAAAATTGTATCAATTTACTTTATGTCTATGAGTGATTTGCCTGAGTGTGTCTGTGCATCATGAGCATGCAGTGTCCATGGAGGCCAGAAGAGGGCATCAGATCCCCTGCAAATGGTTGTGAACCACCATGTGTGTACAGGAATCAAGCCTGGGGCCTCTAGAAGAGTGACTGGTCCTCTTAATCACTGAGTCATCTCTCCAGCTGCTCCTCCTACCCCCTTCTCTCTGTGCAGAAAGAACCCATACATAGAATTCTACTTCAGGGGGGCGGGATGGGACAGTCTAAACCTTCCTCTAATTTTGGGGCAAACTTTCCAGCCGGCTGCCACCTTAGATCTGCCAGGCTCCACCCGTGAAGGGCACAAGACTCTTAGGATACCAAACAGTAGCAATAGATAGATAGATAGATAGATAGATAGATAGATAGATAGATAGATAGATAGATAGATAGATAGATAGATAGAGACATGAATGGAGTCGGCATAATAAGATTGATCTGTTTAGATGTAAGTGCTTACAGTATGATGCAAAAAAGACAGAAAATTAAAAATACGTCTTCCTGAGCTCAAACTGGAAGTGACACATCTAAGCTTTTGTGAGTTGTGATATAGAAGTGACAACTGTCAGATAACTCAGAAACAGGAACTCCAGCGCACCCACCCCGAGTGGCTTCATTTTCAAAAAGCCCTAATAAAGCAAAAGCAAACAAAATAAGAAACAGAAGTGTTTGGGGGAAGACAGAGATCAAGCCTCTGAAGGCGCTTTCCTGATCTCTGGACCACGCAGAGTATCAGGACAGCTTTCCCTTTTGACTATGGATGCTGACAGTGTAGAGCCATCACCAACTGAGCTTCCCAGTTTCCAGTGAGCAAAAGATGTGTCCTGCTGTGCCGGAAGCAGAGACAAGCTACTACAAACTGTAGCTGAAGCTAAATGTAAATCATAGAAATAAATCATCGACATTATTCAACCCGGGAGCAAGGCCTCTCTTCCAGGCACATGTGGACCTTGGCCGACCTTCGCCACCAGGCGTCCTTATCCTGTGGGTGAGGCTTTAAGGAGTCCTTACGCTAAGTCTGGGGAAACTGAACATGGAAACAGTCATTATGGGTAACAAAGACGCCAAAGGCATCCAGGGGCTGCCAAGGGTGTTCACAAGCGTATCCACCCCTCTCCTCGACAGCAGGCAAACACCCTTTACATCCTCTGCAGGGCCATCATTCTTAAGGTAACTGGTTGCTAGTGAGCTCATCTGAGGGGCTGTTTTGATACAACCCGGAGAATTACCGCCTTTCCAAAGTTTACCCTTTGCCTAGAATGACCATTGCTGTTGCTGTCGACACTTTCCGAAGAAGCCTCCTTCCAGATAACATTAAGTCACAATTGTAGTATTTAAAATTTGAAGTACAGGGCCCAGTTAGCCAGAAGAAATTATTGAAAAGCTTCTATGTGAAAAAGACTGATGGGGTGTGCAGAAATTGAAGAGAGAACATTTAAAATAACTGTATTTAAAACACTGAAAGAAACTGGTGCTGGTGGCTCACATCTGTCACTCTAGAACTCAGGACGCTGAGGCAGGAGGATGGCTGTGAGTAAGAAGCCAGCTTGAGCAGCATAGAGAGGACCTTCCTTCATCCTGCCCCCAAAAGATGAATCCGCACAACCCGTCAGCATTCGGATCCATTTGTAGGATCTACTTCAGTCCTTCAGAAACCTGGTCCACTGCATCCCTTACCAAGTTAAAGTGGAAATCACACAAATACACCTGCCACCTCACAACTGATCATTTTTCTGAAGCCTGAAGGGGTTGTGCAGAGAAACAGACCACAGTATTTGTCACAGCATGAAAAAAATGTATGATCATTCATTGCAGGTCGGACCTGTGGAGCATTTGACCGATAACAGTAATGGTGCTAAACTCTTACCCCTGACCCTGGCTGGACTCATTGGTACAAAGTCACAGGGAGAGAAGAAATGAGACCCTCTTCCATGCAATAAGGACAGACATGTCTCTGGAAACTTAGGGTGACACTAAGAGTGAGCCTAGTGCCCTGGATATAGGGTTGAAGGTGTAACTGCTACACTAGACCCCCCACTCTCCCAATCCAACAGAGGAAAGAAAAATGTCAACCCTCTCGTAAAGGATCCCTCCTGAACAACACACACACATTCCATTCTAAGAATAAGGTGATTTGGGATAGCCAAGGTGGCTCAGTCGAGTAAGGTACTTTCCTGATGACCTGAGTTCAGTCTCTAGATTCCTTCTGTCAGGAAACAACTGACTCCCATAAACTGTCCTCTGTCATGCCAAGTGTAATACAGACCCAGAAAGGAGACCTGAGCTGACAGTAAGGTCACAGACACACAAGAGCAGTGGAAACTGTGGTGGGAGCTGGATCTGACCTGGGATCAGGTCCATGAGCATGCAGGGAATTCTGAAACACAGTGATGGAAGCTGGGGACTTAGGGAGGAAGTCTAATATGTCCTCAAGCAAAACCCACAGGGATAAGGAGTCCTACAGCTCCCACAAGAAGCTGCAGGTCCAAGCATATCAAAGTTGACTCAGGACAGCGACTGATACACAGGAGAAACAAGATGAGTTGCTGGCCCTAAGTACCAATTCCACAGTGAAGAATGACACTTCAACTCTATTATGACTTAGTCCTCTTCTTGACATGGTAAAAGAAGGATGGTGTGTTGAATTTTAAAAGAAAAGGAAGGGAAGAAGGAAGGAAGGGAGGGAGGGAAGGAGGGAGGGAAGAATGGAGGGAGGAAGGGGAAGGAAGGAATGAGAGAGGGAGGGAAGAAGGAAGGGAGGGAAGAATGGAGGGAGGAAGGAGAGGGAAGGAATGAGGGAGGGAAAAAGGAAAGGAGGGAGGGAAGAAGGGAGGGAAGGAGGGAGGAAGGAAAGATAGAAAGAAAAAAGAACCAAAACCAAGTATAGAAACATAAAAAACAAATCTATTGAAAGAATTGTCAACCCTAGCTCAGGATGCATTGATAACCAATAGATAAGATCAGAAATTTATAGTTAAAATACTAAATATGTAGAACAAAGAAAGTATAGAGAAAGCAGCAAGAGAGAAATACCATGCCACATATAAAGGCAGGCTCACCCGAACAGAACATCCTTAGCAGAAACCTTAAAGGCTGGTGGGTTTTAAGGGTTTTTTAAAATTAAAAATTTCACACAATATATTTTCAATCTCTGAAACCTAATGGCTGCTAACCCAGATTACCATACCTAGCAAAACAATCTTTCATAATTGAAGGAGAAAAAAATTCCTTGATAAAAACAAACTAAAGGAACTGATGACCTCTTAGCCAGCCCTAGAGAAGACAGGTTAAAGACAGGTTACTCTTCTGGGCTGAAGAGTAAGATAAATATTTCCAGCAAGCTACAGGAAAGACAAACCACACGAACAGCAGTTACACAGAGGAGGAATACAAAACCCCAAACACTACTTTAAAAAATGACAAGATTCAATATATACCTTTCAATAACTATAAATATCAATTGTGTCAATTACTCCAATCAAAAGACACAGTCCAGCAGACTCAACTGAAAAATGACCCAGTTACTTGCTGCCACCAAGAGTGTATGTCTTCATCAAAAATGGGGTCAGCTTTAGGGTGAAAGACTGGGAAAGGAATTCCAAGCAAACTGCTCTAAAAAACAAGCACCTGTCACTGTTCTGATATGTGACAAATGAGACTCAAATCAAAACCAGTCATGAGATACAAAGGTCAGCTCATACTGACTTGGGTAGCAATTAACCCATGAAGAGCACATTGCAATTCAAAACGCCTAACACACTGAACACAGGGCACCTAATTTCATAAAATAAGTGCTGCTAGATGTAATGACAGAGAAGTCCCAGCACACTGAGGCTAAGGGGCGTCATTACCCTACCCTCAGCAAAAGACCGGCCATCCTTCACAGACACTCTCAGGAAACAGCATTACTGATACCGAAACCAGGTAAAGACACAACAACACAATGGGAGCTATAGGGCAGTTTCCCGATGATCGTAACTGCAAAACTTATCAAGAAAGAACTTGCAGCTGGAGGGCATGTGCACGTCTGAAAGACCGTTCACCGTCATCAAGTTGACTCCATTCCAGTGGCACAAGGATGGCTCAGCATTTATAAATCAGTCAATTTAACACACCACAGAAATAGGCTCGAGCACAGCAGTCTCAGGATCATCTCCATAGACACAGAAATGGCTGTTGATGAAATCCAGCATGGCTTTATAACAAAAGCCCCCAAGGAGTGAGGAATAGGAAAAACATTTTAATACACTAAAGGCTGTATGTAACAACCTCTAACCATTATACCAAATGGGGGTAAACCAAAGCATTCTCACAGGAAGAGTGAGCAGTCTTCTCCCCACTCTTATCTAATAGTACTTGAAGTATTAGCTGAAGCAATAAGACAAGAAAAGGAAATAAAGTACTAATAACACAGCAAGAAGCTAAACTCTCCCTATTTTTAGATAATGTAATACGCATGAGACTCTACAGACTTCATCAGAAGACTCTCAGAGCTGATAAGTATTTTCAGCAAAGCAGCAGGAGGAAAAAAATGTTCAACCTCACTCACCATCAGATGCGTGAAATTAGAGAATCTCTTCCACCTTGCTCCAGTGAGAATCACAGACATTAACACATGCTAACAAACACTGCTGAGGAGGTGAACAAAATGGAACCCTCATGCACTGCTTGGAGGGATATAAAGTGGCCCAACCTCTGTGGAAATAGCTACAGAGCCTCCTCAGAAAAACCAAAAACTAGAACCACCATATGACCAAGCTCAATCCCTTCTAGGTATTCACACAAGGATTCCCAATCAGAGACAGCTACAGCTCGTCCGTGTTTGCTGCCATCTACACACGGCAGCTAAGTTACACAACACACCTCGGTGCCCACTGACAGAAATGAATAAAGAGCTTTGGCCTGCTTCCAGTTGTGCAGAAGAATGAAGTATGTCATTCATGTCAACTGACCAATAATCACGTTAGGTGAATGGAGCCAGTCGCGGAAAGACGAGTACCCCATGTTTTCTCTCATTTGCAGGTACTGGATGTTGCATGCATACATAAAAATCACATAGATGACATAAAAATCGAAGCAAAATTGTTCAAGGAAACAAAGAGAACTAAAGGATAGGAGAGGTGGAAGGAGACACGGGGGGCACAGAGATAATTCACTCAAAGAACATCGTGCAACTGATTGAAAATGTCCTTAGGTACGATCTAGACACAGAAAATGCACAGTAAAATATATGTAATAAACATTTTGGATTTATTATTTTTTCAAAAAAAATCAGAAGTGTACTTTGTAACTTTCAAACAAATAAAAAAAGAAACTAAAGATGAAAATAAATGAAAGAAAAGAAGAAATACTACAGAGAATTGATAAATGCATAGAAAGAGGTACATTTATCAAATCATAAGTCAGTTTGCTATACACTGAAAAATATTAATAGTCGGGGCAATACACACTCAAAGGCCAGGCAGCACTTTTAAGAGTTTGCTGATTTCAGGACACATAACTTGCTAGAGTGGTATGTTATGGGTGTAGCAGACTTTAATGGTTCACATAAGAGAGAAGAAGTCCAGCTCTCTGTGATGTCTTCTAGGGGAGCATTTACAGGAGCATGAAGAAGTATGCTGTGGAAACACTGTGATAGCAATGATATGGGAATTGGGGCTGGAGAATGGCTTGCTGCTCTTCTGAGGACTGAGTTCAGTTCCCAGCACCCACAGGGGGGCTCACAACAATCTGTGAGTCCAGTTGCAGAGGTTCCAATGCCCTCTTCTGGCCCCTGTGGTGCATGAAATTACATTCAGGCACATACATATACAAATTATTTTTAATTAAAAATAAATAAAATAAAATCTTTCTTTATAATGGGAAATAAGCCAAAAAGCCATCAACATGGAACACTTAGTATAATTAAGATACATTTGACCACAAATGCTTTGTAATAGTTAGAATCTAATGGGCTTGTCACTACTGAGTTAAAATGATTATAAATTTTTTTAAAATGTGTTTTTATAGAGTACAGGAAAATACTTTCTATGACAAAATGTATTTCTATTACCCATGCAGTTGCAAATAAATAAAATGCCTTGAAAAACACAGATGAGTAAGGAAAGTACAAAACAAGTTCCTCAGGAAAGTGGCAGACACCCAAGTGTGCAAAATTCACCGACACAGCCCCAAATGTTGCTTTAACAAGCACTGATAGCGCCACAGTGGATCATAAATGTGACCATTTAGTCCTAGTGTGTCAATAAAACCTCAGTTCCCTGCAAAGAGTGTGTGTGAGTCTCTGTGTTTGTCTCTCTCTCTCTCTCTCTCTCTGTGTGTGTGTGTGTGTCTATGTGTGTCTGTGTCTGTGTGTGTGAAAATATTACTCTCAAACACCTAACTCATTAAGACCTGTGTAAAAAAAACAAAAGAAATGAAAAACATCAAAAAAAGACTAAGAAAAATATCAAAAATCTGTTTCCTTTGAACATTCTTCTATTCGGATCTCAGAGGTCAACCACACCAATGACGGGTGACCTCCGAGTCCATGTCAGGGCGTCTGGACCATGCAGCCACATTTTAAGATTGATAAAAAGAGAGTTGATGTCAGGCAAGGACAAAGCAGACACCAACTGGAGGTGGCTTATGGGACAAGAGCCTCTGTCAGATGCTCTCTTCCGTGTTTCCTGGATCAGAAAGCCAAAACAACTGTGGGGATTTGGGTGGGAGCCGAGTGACCAGGGGACTGGGCAGTTCTAGCATGCACCCAGGCGGAGACAGCTATCTCTCATCAGTTGGGAATAGAGACCTACTAAGCGATACTAGGTGTGCTGGGAGTTTTATTTTGTTTTTTAAGGTTGGCTGACAGAGAAGGCTGAGGGAAGCTGGCAAGAGAACAGAGCGGAACTCCCCATGAGGAGAGCAGAAGACTCTGCACCCGAGAGATCTGTGTGGCACACAGTAAGGAGCAAGCGCTTATCGCTTAATTATCCTTATAAAATCCTCCTCAAGGATAAGCAGCAGTAGTGTTGGTTTTAATAAAAGTGGGACTTCAAACAGGGACTTCTGAAGGCAAACGGCTAACACACATTCTTGTGGACACCGATCAGGTGCATGTAATTCCCTGCTTTGTCACCAGGACCAGAGTGAAGAGAATCTTTGAGAGCTTGCCCCCTGTTGGAATGACCAAAGCTGTGCAGATGGACTAACACCCACCTGTGGGGGTTCGAGAAATAAGGCACGGGGATCCTAAAATCCTAACCTTGACTCTGATTGTCCTCCTTACAGGACATTAGCTCTAACCGAGAGCTGAGTTTTGCCCTAAAGTGTCATTTTAAACTCTCTAGAAATGTTGGGGGAAACGGGAGCTTGAACCCAGACACAGAGACAAGCGAATGGGAGCACAGTTGGACACAGCATCAGTGTGGGGCACAAAGGCAGGCCTAAGGGACTGTGCAGGTCTGGACTGTTTGCTTCAGCTGCCAGACTCTTCCAGCGCCCCGAGGTCCTTCCCTCTGCATGGCCTACATAGGTGACCTGGGGAGGGCTGTACTCCTCAAGGACGTTTTCTGGGGGAACTGAGAGCTGGATAGATGGATGGACAGATGGTGGATGGACTGGCCGACAAATCAACAAGGGAATTAGCAGTGGATTTTCGTCCCCGTGTTCTTTAACATCAGCCATTCAGAAGCGGTGTTCTACTGTGAAAGAATATTCACCGGAGGTGCTCCAGGCTGGCTTCTCCACACTGCCCGTAACGTCTGATTCCCCAGACATATCCACAACACACTCTGTGAAGCCTGGGTAGTGGTTTTCTCCCCAGACTCACCACCATACCAAGGCAATTAGAATAATCAATTTACACTAGAACCCATTGATCTAAAAATAAATTACCACAATTGGGTATCTGCAGGTTGGCCAGGGGGGTGTTCTTGCTGCTTTCATTGAGGCAGTACAAGTCCTGGGTGTCTGGGCTGGCTGTAGTCTCTTGGAGAGTCTTGATCCACATAATGTCGCAGGAACATGTGAATGGATTGCCCACCAGGACCCTACATGAAACAAAAATGCAACCTGATCAGGCTCCACGTAAGTTTCGGCTTCGCTGGTATTTATGAATTGACCACAGGAGGAAAGCGTCTTCGCCGTCAACTTTGAAAGGCACGCCCACCTTTGTGGCCTGACAATGCTTATTATTCATCCCAGCATCTAACAACTACTGTGCTGCTGCTGTGTGCAAACAACACTGTAGAGGCTAAAGATAGCGAAGAAATGTGGAACTTTGCAGAACATGCAGGAAAACAGATCCGAACAACACACAGCTACGGCAGAGTATCTCACGATGGGGGAGGGGGCTGCTTCCGTACGTAAGTGAAGCTGTCAGTGATAATATTTTAGAAGCATTAATACACCTGTTTCTGACCAAGTTAGAGACTTAAGAGTTCTCACTTCAGTGGGCGAAGCAGAACCATTTTTGTCTCTATTTAGAATGAAATTAGAGCTATCGGCATCCAAGGCTGCAGTGCAGGAACCAGGAGGTTCTCTCTGGCCTTTCTGCATTATACAACCAGTCCTTTTCATTCGTGCAAGAAAGTTGAGGGCTAAGCTGGGCGGAAGGAAGGCAGAGAACACACTGCACATCTTCAAACCATTGAGGGTTTCGGGGGATGATACGCTGGTCTCCCCAGGCTGAGCTGTGCAGCCTGCTGCAGGAGGGTGTGCAGAAAGACCTCAGCCATGCTGTCTGGATGCTTATGTACTACAGTGGGTGAAAGAGGAAGTGGTCAAGAGGAAAACAAAAACCACAGGGAAAAAATCTTTAATGCTATTTATAATGCTCAGCGGCCTATTTAAGATGAATTCCATTTATGATAATGAACCTTTAAATGAGGCCATTTTCAATCGTTACATAGACGCTGCCTGGCGCTAACCACAATACTTAAGATTTCCTGAGGATGGGACCTGGCTTTTCAGCATCGTTTACTCCTGTGGTTTTCTGACTGCGTTCTAAGAATCTCTGAGGTCCCTGGAGACTTTCCTGCGAGTTTCTTGGGGGGTGAGGGGGAAATGTAGTCATGGTGGACTGGCTTAATTTCTATCTGCTCGCTCATCTCCAAATATTCTGCCAACATCCAAACAGGATTTGATGTTATAAGACATGGAATACCAGGCAGAAAGGACCCACCATTGGCTCAAAGTCAAGGCAGCCAAGACAGTTCCTAGAGTTCTGAGTACACAAATAGCTAACGTCTTTCTAAAGTGAGGCTATAATCAAATAAGCCAAATGGAAAAAAAAAAAAAAAAAGGAAAGGATCTTCAATTAGGAACCCAGAATGTTCACATGGCCACACAGCGCCAGCAGAGAGCTGACTCTTCTCTCTTCACATGGGAGCTGCACTGGTTGGCCTGGGCACCCACCTCTCCCACTAAAGGATGGAATCCTAGACAGAATTTTCTCCCCTTCATTCTGACAGGCAACCTACACACTGTCAGCGCCTGATGGATGATTTGCTGTGAGCTAGCAGCTAGCAGGAGCTGAACCATGAACTGGAAAGCAGAACTCTGATTTTCCATCCATCCAGGAAACGTTACACAGTGATGCCCAAGGTCTTTACATGGAGGGCCTTGCCCTGTGTCCCATACCTGCCTCTGAGGGGGCCACGTCTCTTGCTGTGTGAGAAAAAGGCACACGGTGCACGTCCTCGCTCACATGTGGAGCTAATTAAACTGGTCTCATAGGCATAAGGTGTAGGGTAGTGGTGACTGGAAGCTGGGAAGGGTGGCAGGAAGGGCGATGGAGGCTGCCAACTGGGTACAAAGCCACAGTTAGGCATAGGAGTCACAGCATTCTACAGTAGAGTAGTAGGCTTACTGTATCAAACAGTAGTTTATATTTCAAAAGAGTTAGAAGAAAGTATTATGAATGTTGAATATTTGAGATTCTATATAAACGTATATACACACATATATATATAATCAGTATATCAGTATATAAGATATGTATAGATCCTTATATACAACATACAAATGTCAAATATACTATGCCCGCAATGAAATATATAACTGGTATCCATTTAAAATAACTTAAGGGACTAAACACCAGTGCTTCGACTCCCTGAAGTCAGTTTATTCCAAATAATTGCCAGTGGTCAGGACTTCCACCATGTGGCCCTTCTTGCTCATACAGCTTTGCCCTCTCCTCTGTCTGCACGATGCACCTGAGAATAGTGAAGGGCCCTCTTTGTGGGCTGTGTCCTTGTCCTGAGCACCTAATTAGATGAGCACTCCTTTTGGCATTAATTTGAGGACTGTGCCATCACCCCCAGTCTGTTTCCCAGTCTGCTAGACCAAAACCCTAAACCACTCCCCACTGCCCTTGCCCACCTGCCCCCCCCCACTATACCTCAGAAATTAGACCTGCTTTTAGCTCTGCTAGTCATAACTATTTCTGGCAGTGTGGTTCTCTACTAGTTGAAGCAAAGAATTGGTCCAAACCCGATGTGAGTTGTTCCCAGACTGTCTCTGTGGAAGTGCCAAGGGGCTCGTTGCTTGGGGCAGCTGTGTACACACAGCCTGGATGTACCTGACGCACATGCTCACGGGGAACCTTCTCACATGTCAGCCATGGAGGCTGGGGTTCCATTGTGGCTCCTTCTCTAAGGGACTTCATCCTGGTACTCAGAGCCCAAGCCACCTCTTAACTCTCTCACTGCCTAGAGCAACAGTAAGGTGGAAACAGAAACCATCCCAGATGGGAACAGGGCCCAAGGACGTCCCACCTCTCTGATGTCTGGGAGCAGATGGGACAGTGGCCCTGGAACCCACTTCCTCTGCCCTGAGCTCTGGAGCTTCACCGAGATCCCCACCTCGGCTTTTGATGCATGACCACTCTTGCTCCACCCCACATTCCTGACTTTCCAGAGAAGAAAAGAAATCCTGAGACTGGTCCCCGACATGTTTCTAAGTGGTTTAAGCTAATGCTTCTTCCTACCCTCCAAGGTCTGTCCTTCCAGCCCCATGCTTGCCTTGGGCATCCCTCAAGCCCCTGCCCACAGCAATGGCGGCCTTTCAGATTTGCATCATGGTGACTACACCAAGAACCATCTGAGGTGTTAGCTGTCAGTCATCAACACATCTCAGTCTTTTCCTATCATTCAACAGAAGAGGAGACTGGGACATAAGGATAAATACTGAGCACCATGCTGGACCTCAGAGAAAAGCTCCCAGAGATGGCTGGGGTGGGACGGTCTCTCTTCCAGTTAGTTACACCCAAGCCTTTGCTGGGCTGAGACTGACAAACAAAGCTGGAATTTCCTCCTTGATGAGCTTGCTTTATTTCAGGGCTTGGATAAAACAGGAACCAGATGACATAAAATATAAAGCCACTTTACCACAAAATTCCCTGCTGTTTTTTTCTCTTTTCCTACTATTAGAAAATAAATTATTTATGTAAAAACAGCATTCAGCTGATAATAATGACATATAATTGAGATTGAGATTTTAATCACCCAATTGGGGCAAAAACTAGAAGAATCATTTTTCAAGAGTTTTGATGCAATGGTACTCATTTAAAAAAAAATACCAATTATCCTTTCTTTTGAAAATTTTCTCCCAAATGTCAGACAAAATCATTACTTACAGCTCAGACAAGTCAAGGTGGCGAAAGTGCTTTCTTGACAAACTCGTCAGCTTGTTTCGTGTGAGATTCCTGGGAAAAATAAGATACATTTAAGTGTGAATCTAAAAGGTTGTGGTTTCAAAATGATGTGTTCAAATAAATACTTTGTTTTCAAAATGTAATGTTCTTGGATTGGGTACACATGTTCCTTAGACCCCATCGTGTCTTTTACCTAGAAAGCCAACTTCCTGAGTTCCCTGCCTCTCTTGCAGTTTCTACATGCTAGGGAAGAAGGGTGGGTACCTTGTGAAGTCTATTTTTAATATCTTTGTTTCACCCAAGAGCTTATGCTTCACATATTGACTGGAGGTCCTGACATTTTGAACATTAAGTTGGGAACTACATAATAAAACATAGCATCATCAGCTCATGAGAACAAAAAAGCTTTACAGCTATAAAGCATCTTGAGCATTTTAAGGTATGTGGCAAACAAAACTTGGAATAGACCTAGAATGTAAGCAGTCTTTCCAGGGAAGAGCACACCCGACTGGAACTGTCCTGATGAGACCATTTGCACAGGGCTTTCATGAGCCAGTGACTCCAGGAGGGCTCTGTCTTGAACTCCCCAGAAATATGGCATATTTAGATTTACGTAAACCAAGGAAAGATGCCCTATTGAGGGTGAAAACCAAAACAAACAAACAAAAAGAACAAAACAACAAAAGCAAAACCTAATGAATTTCCTGGTGCGTTCCAAATATGCGTGTTTGTCAGGCAGGTGGTCATTTCCGGTGATCTGTGCCATGATCATTGGGACGGGAAATTTCCAGCCATCATCCTGGCAGCTGAGTCTGTTTACTGTTTAAATTTTACTTAAAGTTATGAGATATATGGTCTAACAGTGACAGCAACCCTGGCCCTGACCTGTACCTGAGACCAGAAGGCTGTTAGTTAGTCCAAAGGTATCTCCATGGAAGCACTCTGGTCCATGTGAACAGGCCTCTTAGAGAGCCACGGAACCCAGGAACTGAATCAAGAGCTAGAACTAGCCAGCTGGGGAATGGTGAATGTGGCTTCTCAGAACTCAAGGCTGGGTATGACCATCCGGTGAGCCTCCTTCACAGAGATTCCCATCCACCTGAACACGGACTGACAGCGGGATGCCCTTGTTCCTTCTAAGCTTGTGTCTTCTCCATTCACAGGAGAGCAATGTGCTTACCCCCAGGAAATAGTATCCCACATCAAAGTATAATCCACCAGAAAGTCGTAAGACATGCCCATATAAGGCTTTCCTCATGAACTGAGAATGGCTTCAGTGGAGCCCATCCCATCAAAAAAGTCTATGCCTGCCTTTTAGGCTCAGATATGTTCATATTCATCACAATTCCCAATCCTTCTGAAAAAGTGGAAAAAGAAAAAAATACATTCTTCTCTCCCAAGATAAATAAAAACAGAGAGGAGGAAAGAAGGGAGAGGGAGGTGGGAACGGTGGCGTGGAGGAGAGGAAGAGAGAAAAGGAGGCGAAGACCAGGAGCAAGAGGAAGCGAGGAAGCAAAGGGGAGGAATGGGAAGAGTCCCCATCAGCTCCAGGCAGCCTTATAGAGCAGCCTCCCCGTCAGCTCCACGCTGCCCTCCCGGGAGGGCAGCAGCTGCTCTACTTGGTTGCCAGCAGCACAGTGCAGCGCGGGGTTACGAGCCAAAGAACAAGATGAGTTTTATGAAGCATACTTAGGAATGGGGCCAAAAGCCAAAAAGGAGGAAGAAGGAAGAAAAGAGAATCAACAATCCTCTTACTGTTTGATTGTAAAACTTGGTTAAGAGCATAATTAGCACCTCGGCAAAGCCCCTGGAAAATACACAGGCTGGCTTTTCTCACAGTCCCTGTGCTTTTAGGGTCTGGGCAGCAATTAAAGGCACCTAGACATACATCCAGAGAGGAGCTCTGGATGGTCACTGTGTGAGGCTAACATGGACTAGGCAAACTGAGGCAAGGGTGAGCCAGGGTCCCCCTCTGAAGTTTCTCAAAGCCCGGAGGGCCATAGCCCCATATGTCTGTATAGGTAGGGGAGCTAAGAAGGGTTGTCAGGCCATCCTAGGGCTAGGGAGAGACAGCATAACACACAGCTCTCCATTAGCCATTTGCAGCCCACTGTGTTGATAACCAGGGTCAGTGCAATTTGCATTCAGGAAATCCAGGGAAAACAAGCTGGTCCCCAGGGTACTTAGTCCCAAGCAGAAGCTGGGACATAAGGCAGATGCTAGACCTGACTCCCCTCTCCATCCCTACCACCCTCCAAGACAAGCTAGCTTCATTCTGTGGCTAGGAAAGCCCCTTTCTTCAAGTGGACGCCTGAGGCTCGCTGGCATCTCTCCACTCTTCATGAGTGCCTAAATCCTGGCCTCATTTCACTGTGACACACACACTGCTTGACAGTAACTGCACAAATCAATAGAGTGTTTGAAGTGTGACCAATTATTGGCTCCTGGCTTGTACTCTAATAAGGAAGCTACATAGAATATCTACCCCTCTTTAGTGTCCTATCTTAAGACCATGTCAAGAGGCAGGATCAGACACATAACTTTGTGGATATGCAAGCTAGAACACCATTAAAATTGTTCTATCACATAGCAACATACCAAAGAAAGACACATGGGGCTATCAGTAGAATTACAATTAGCCCTGGCCCTCTCTTCATATTATAATGGGAGCATCAATCCCTCCAGGAATCAGACAACACACAATGAAACTGCTGAGCGATTTGGGTCTAAGGCCATCTGTAATGAAAATTTGAAAACTTATCTATCAAGGTCATTAATTACTTCTGAGAGATGGCACTGGGACATTTTTTTTCATTCTCACCCTGCTGTCATGTCTGTGCCACCAAGGACTACCAACACATCAGGTTTTCCCCAACAAACCAATCCAGACAGACTGTCAAGAAGTGTTTCAAGAAAAAAGTGTTTTAAAATGTGCCCAGAGTTTTATTCTGGTTTTGCAGCGTGTTTTATATCTTAGAAAGTGACTTCATTATTCCTGTCACATATAAAATATGAACTCATGATAATGGCTTTATGAAATTAAGGTCTTCAGTAAAATCAACACATCTCCACAGAGCACCCAGGCAGTCTGATCTAAGACAATGAATTCTTTAATAACCGGCATGGAAACCAGCCTGGGAACTGTTTTCCCCAGGGAGGGCAAAGGAGCAGATGTTACAAGATGATAGTGATGGCAGAGAGTTTATCTCCTTCATTCCTGTCTTAAGAACATGGTGGAGAGCTGGCCAGCGGGTAAGTCACACAGCTCCCTCAGGCTGGCTTTTTGTCTGTGTACTGGGAATACAGACATCACTCTGTGCAAGTAAAATGTCCAGGTGAGACCCAGCAAATAAAGGGCCAACTAACCATGAAATGCAAAGAGACTTTGGTCAGCAAGAACTCCGATGACAGCTTCAGCAAAAGACTGATTCTACCCGAAACTCACAGTGTGAGGGAATCCAAATTGGGGGAGGAACCATGACATTTCCGTCTTGTGGGTGATCTGTTTGATAGGCTATCTCAGGAAGCGCATAATTTGTTGACTTAACTGTTGGCATTGAGGGAGCTTACCAGAAAAACCATATAATAAGTCTTATTTCCTGCATTTCCAATTGACTCCAGTCAACAAAATACCAACATGACTTGGGGCAAAGCAGCTCTTACTACTAAAAGTCATCTGGACTGTTAGCATAGTCAGTGATTGATTTTCTTTCCTCTATTTTTATCAATCCATGGCACATGCTGCTGAGAAAATGAAGGCTCAAATGGTCCTATTATAAGGGAAAAAGCATTAGTAATTTTTATTTCCTTAAGCCATCCAAGGCCAAGTCAGCATCTTGATTACTTAGCTTGATGTCTTCCAGGGAGTGTGTCTTATTCCAAAGAAAAGAATCAAGACCTTTGTACAAGGACATCGTTTTCACATCAGAGTCCTTGCCGTTGGCCCAGAGCTCTGTCCAAGATGGAAATGGCCCAGAAATTCACAAAAGGGAATGAACAGGCTGTTCTAAGCATCCCCAAAGCCATTCTGAAATCAAACACAATCAATGCTAATGCTCCTAAGCTGCTATCAGGGCAACGTTAACTACCAAAGGGAAGGCTGGGACTGGCGAAGGAAGGAGATAAACAAGGGTGAGAAAATACTGGGCAAATCGCTGGCTACTCACACGTGCTGCAGGTTGCTGTTTTTCAGAAAGGCTTTGTAAGCCACGAATTTTAATCCAGAATCCACAATAGTCCTACAGAAAACACATAATAGCATCACGTTAGAATTAACCAACAAGCTGCCCACCTGGCCACAGCAGAACACAGGAAGAGTCTGAGGTAAGGTGAGGTAAGGACGCACTGAGTACTCACAGGTTTTTGAGCCCCACATAAGCTTCCACGTCATCTTCGTTGATGATTTCTAACCTTTTCTGATTTGCGATGAAACTGTAACAGAGCAGAAAGGAAATGTGGTGACTCAGAATGCTGATGCTCACATGGAATGATGGGTAACTTCCATGCCACCTTACCAAGGCGGCCAAGGAGTCCCCTACGCAACACCTCTACACGACACAATAGCTACGTTCTTCCTTTTGGTATCATTGGTTCTTTGAGAATTTGGTCCAATTTACTTTGATCATATCACCCCCATTCCTCCAGCTACCCCTAGATCCAGCCCCAGTCCTTTCTTCCCAGAGAAGGCAACAGTAAAAATGACCAGATTTCACCATCCCTGGCCACCGAGGGTCTCATCGTGTGTCACTTTCCTGCCTAAAAATTTCAGTTTCCCTCCCCTTGTAAGGGCACCACCACTGGGCGAAGGCGGAATGTGTCCTGAAGTGGAAGAAAGGGCGCATGTTTCTGCACATTCCAGGAGACACAGTCACTTCCCCCTTTCATCTTCTGAAACATGAAGTGCATTCTCCCCACCCCCCACTTTTCCCTCCTGTTCTTCTCTTGGCCAGCATTCTCTCCTTCTGCCTTTGTCAGCAACAATTCCAATAGTTCCTTTGATGACCACATTCCACAAGCCCCAGGTGGCCCTAGTCAAGTCTCTGTAGGAAACCATCCTTCCTCCCCAGCCCATAAGGCTTGGGAATTAACTAAGGACTCTTGCTAATGACAGAGAATAGTCCCTTGGCCATGATAATTGGCTGAGAGATGTGCACATGACCTCAGTGAGCCCACTGAAACTAATCCTTAATATTTAACACTATGAATCTTGGGAGAGAGGTGTTGGGTCTTTCTCATTCTCTGAACTCATAAAGGAAGAATAACACTAGCCCAGGGCTTCCGATGAGCAAATCTACCACAAGAAAGAGCCAATCCAAGAATTAAGTCAACAAGAAGTGAGCTGATGAGACATAGAAAGGGACAGTTCCATCAAAATACCACTTGGGTCTTTAAATATAGCCATTTTTGAAGCTAGCTAGATATTGCAAAACTTGTTTGATCTGGACTTCTGTCATGTGCAAGTGATAAAGTCACCAATAGTGAAAACATACAGCTATTAAAACTACTATCCTGGAGGTTTTTATGCTCTGCTTTGTATGACAGATGTGTAAGAACCCATCTCTATAGCCTTAGGTCACAGCCTCTTTGAAAACAGAATTGTTTCTATAATTCATAATATGCACCACAGAACCTAGGTTAGTCACTTAAACTAGGCAGATAGTACACAGAGGATGGATGGATGGATAATAAATGAATAGATGAGTGGTGAATGATGGATGGATAATGAATGGGTGGATGGAAGGATAGATGAATGAATGGTTGGATGGTTGGATGGATGGATGGATGGACAGATGGACGGATGAATGGATGGATAGATAGATAGATAGATAGATAGATAGATAGATAGATAGATAGATAGATAGATAGATGGATGTATGGATGTATGGGTGGATGATGATGAACTGGAGGTCACTGATAGGTAGATGGATGGATGAATGGGATGATGGATGATAGAAGAATAGATAGAGAACAGTTGCAGTTACAAAAGTACTACAGGAGCTATGACTGGGTAAATTTTACTTTGTTGTTTTTGAAAAACATTAAGATCTATAACATTTTAATTAATATCCTAAAGTCAAACATACAATTCTTCTATTAACAATTAGTTAAAAATGAAATAAATGTCTTAATAATGAGATACGAGAGCACCCAGCATCTCTGGGTCTTTACCAAGTGGAGAAAAGACAATAAGATGGATGGTAAGAACTTGGACAAGCAAGGGCTGAGGGGAGGGTAAAGAACTTGCTGTGCAGGCATGAGAAACTGAGTTTGTCTCTAGAACCCACATAAAAGTTGGGGGTATGCACCTGTAACCCTAATTCTATGGGTATGGAGATGAGCAAATCCCATGGGCAATGGAGAAGGACATCCAGAGTTGAGCTCCGGTCTCCACACAAACACAGAGTTAAGTATGCCCTTACACATATGTACAGATAGAACATACACAGATACACAAACTTCACACACACACGCACACACACACACACACACAGACACACACACATCCATAAGAAGAAAGGGGAAAACATAATTTGGGCACATTAAAATTAAAATGGAATGACTGAGTATAAATTACACCAATACCAAAATCATTTTAAAAGGAGCTACACAAACACAACATGAAAAACCCAGCCTCCAAAACAGAAGGTCAACCAGTTCTCAAGCTCCAGATTCCTAATCCAAGACCAGCCCCTTCCCAGGACACCAGACAGGAGTGAGTGAAGTCGCTAATGGCGATCCCTTCCCCCTCCCATCTGCCACAGACCAAGGAAATATATTAAGACTTGAACCGAATGCTCCATTTTTGACATCAAGTTTTTATGAAATGTTTCAAAATCATCACATTTTGGAGACATTTTTCCAAGAATTTCATCGCACTAACGTTTTCAGTAAGACCACAGTGACCTCATTCTTCTCGGTGAGTAAGCTGCACTGAGGCCTGGATTCCAGACCTGCTGAGTATTTTT
The DNA here is from genome assembly GCA_028555095.1 of Dicrostonyx torquatus. NCBI lineage: Eukaryota > Metazoa > Chordata > Mammalia > Rodentia > Cricetidae > Dicrostonyx > Dicrostonyx torquatus. Next base: position 1,008,531 of record JAQHUG010000152.1, read on the forward strand.
AGCATCTTCTTTCTGCCACAGCAGCAGGAAAAGAAGAATCGGTGGGGGAGGCTTCTCTGGAGTCGCCGCTAGAGCCGCAGACAAGCTCACCTGCCAGTTGAGCCGAGTTAGCCCTTGTCCCCGTCCTTCTGAAACCCTCTGCTATAGTGGGTATTCATCCGGCCTCTACCAGACCCAGAGACCAATGCTATGGGCAGGGTTAAAACCCACTACACTCTACATTTTCTTTCCTTTCTACAGGATCACCACTGAATTCACCCTGAGAAGACAAAATGCCCGACACACTGGGCGGGTATCTAAGCAGCATCCAGGGCCAAAACATTTAACTTTACTGTTTGTGACATGTTTAAATGTTTATTCCACTTTAAACTGATACTTAGATTGTACGTGACCCAGTGATGCTCAATAAAGCACAATGAGCACAAAGAAATGAGCAAATCCCATGGGCGATGGAGAAGGACATCCAGAGTTGAGCTCCAGTCTCCACACAAACACAGAGTTAAGTATGCCCTTACACATATGTAAGATATGAGATACCAACAAGGTGAAGAATTGAGGTGTAAAACGCATCCACTTGACTGGGCATGGTGGCACATGCCTTTAATCCCAGCACGTGGGGAGGAGAAGCAGGTGGATCTCTGTCAGTCTGAGATCATTCTGGTCTACAGAGTGAGTTCTCACTAGAGCTACAGAGTGAGAATCTGTCTCAAACAAGGCAAAACAGACAAGCAAAACAAAACAAAAAATACGGACTTGTGAGAAGAGTCATATTTTTGTTTTTAAGGTTTTTGTTTGCAAATCCTTAAGAAAACATGAAGACCAATCTTGTCGATGAAAATGCGCCCTATTCACGAAAAAGCAAGGAGCATCAAGGCCAGTGAAAGATGATTATTCTTGGATCTAATAGCAGATCGGTTTTTCTGAAAACTCAAAGGCCATGCAACATTATTAGAAATGGCCATGGAGTGTGAAGAAAGGGATGCTTGGACCGCGGCTTTGGTCAGAGGAAACTGTGCCCCGAGTGGGTAAAGCTCCCCAGGAGATGAACCCAAGGTTGCTCCTGGTTCTCATCTAAGTCCAGAAGTCCACAGCCTGCAGGTAGCTATATGCTACTCCTGCCATCTACCCCTAAGAAACTCTGTTTGGGCCCCAGGAGACGGCTCCACAGCCAAGAGCACAGACTGTTCTTGCTGGAGACTCAGTCTCAATTCCCAGCACCCACATCCTGGCCTACAACTGTCTGTAACTCCATTTCCAGAGCTCCTAGTGCTCTCTTATGACCCCTGTGGGCACTGCATGTACCTGGAGCACAGACATACATGCAGACAAAACACTCATACACATAAAGTAAAAATAAAAAAGTCTTAAAAAGAAAAGAGAAAGAGGATTCTGCTTAGTTACCACCAAGGGAGGAATCCTAAGTAGAAGGGAAGCCAGTGAGGCTAACAGGCAAGCCACAGAGGAAAGCGAGAGTGGCCAGGAGCCTCATGGAAAGCTGCTCACCCCTAGGATTCTGAAACACACAGACAAAAGCAACGCTGCCATATCTTTCTGTTCCCACTAGATTGATAAGGTGTTTAATATCTGACACTGACTCGTGGCTAACAACATGGGGAATTTCCTCACACTCTTGGAAAGGGTGTGACCTGGATAATCACTCTGAAGGGCACAGTGCCAGCATTCTGCAAAACTAGAAACTGGTACCATTCGAGGCCCAGCGATCCTACTTGTAGGCATCACCCAAGAGGAATTCTTACACGTAAGCATAAGAGAGCAGATGCAGAATTGCTCATGTGGGCGGTCTGTTGTTGCTTTCTTGGGATTCCAGCACTCGGGAAGGGAGGTGGTTTCCAGTTCAAAACTACCCTGAGTTATATAGAGAGAGTTTATCTAAAGAATAGGAGGAGGAATTCTAAGACAATCAAGAGGATGTTACAATAGAGTCAAAAGATAGAAAATGTGCACCCATAAAGATATCAGGAAGTTTAAAAAGCAAAATACACTAAATACATAATTGAACTGTATATAAGCAGAAAGAGATCTCTACGCAAAGTTATAAAAGCATCAAAATTATGTACTGATATATACGTATGCAACAATTCACTTAAAAGCTTAACGGTACCGCCAGTGTTTGCAGTACGCGTGAGAAGTTTAGGGAACTGAGGCGAGGAGGGGAGAAAGGGCTGAAAATAAAGAAACAAACTGCTAAATGGTTTATCTGGTTGAACTGAAATTCTATTTCTTTTTATAAGGAGAAAAGGTTTGCAAGAGAAGAGTCAGAAGACACAGCATCGATCCTTAACCGTGGAGAGTAGAGAGAGTTATCTTGTGGATGCTTTTGCTTCACCAGGAGGAACGGGAAGGGGAGAGGACTGGCTGTAGGGAAGAGGAAAGAAAGGAACCCAAACAAAAGAGAAAGAAGGAAGGAAAAGAAACAGGGGCAGAGAGGAGAACGGGAGACAGCCACAGAAGTGACGGTAGGAAGTCTGGGCCGGGGCTTCTCCAGGCCTCAGCAGGCAGACCCAGTTGAGCTCAGGTTCCCAGGTCCACAGATGGTCCCTTGTCAGTCAGGGCCCAGAGCTTCTAGGCAGAAACTGAAGACAAATGCCTTGCCCTATCTACTGGTGACTTACACCTAGCTACCAAAGGTTTTGGAGTTCAGCCATCTCCTGCACAGACCCCCCCCCCCCCAAGCCAGCAAATCTACCCTGAGACCTCTCCCCAGTGCTCCTGGGAAGAGCTGTGGGGTGCTAAGCGATCTTTAAGAACAGTAGGTCTCTGCCTCAGAGAGGGCCTTCGCTACCAAGGAAGCATAGAAAAGGCCAGAAATCTGGCCGAGGACTGTGAGAGCTTTCTCCATGACAACCCCCAGCTTCTCTGACCCTGGCCTAGGATTCAAGAAAGTTCCGGACCCAGGGCCTTTCTGGCCCAGGGCCTCCTTCCAACCCTGCCCCGCAGAACTTCACAGGAGGCCGGCCAACAGAACAGTTTCTTCACAGAAATCTAGGCTTCCTCCCACTGCCCTGCAGAGGGTGACTTTCTTCGTGCAGGCAGGCTAACAGCCACCTTCTAGTCACTGTGAGAGCATAGACAGTCAACAGTTAAAGAGCCCTCAGGACTCTGACCCCTCCTCCACATCAGTAACCCTTCAGAAGTCATGAACACAACAAACCTTCCTCCTTCCTCAAGTCCAGGTCCCATTTCGGACCTTATAAGTGAGCCTTGTACTTGCCAGTCTTTCTCACATCTCCGCTGCACCCCAGCTTTATTCTGTAGCCCTAAAAATCGGATCCCATAGGATTGGGCTATCGGAAAATTCACCAAGATCTATTCGGAGATGCTACAGGTCCGTAGTGCTCCTTCAGCAGCATGGGCAACACCCAAAGTGCCCTTTCCAATCGGATCACCTTGAGCCCACCCCATGGCGAACACTTACAGCACCTGAAAGTGTGTATTTAAGACTTAGACAGTTTTATATTTCTACTGTCCCACCTGACACCCCCAACTGAACTGTTAACCCCCACAAGTGCAGGGTACCCGGTTTGTCATATATTATATAAACAAAAATATAATAATGCTAACCTTAAGGCACCCCCTCTGTTCCCAGGAGAGAAAGTATAGGCTCCCCCATTCTAAGAGAAGGACCGCCCATTGCTCCAGTCCCCTTCAGGTCTGACAATTTGGCTGGACTCTGACCTGATGCCCTCCTCTTAACAGCTGCCTGTCATATATAAG
>JAQHUG010000152.1:1012770-1066352 GCA_028555095.1 Dicrostonyx torquatus
TGGCTCTCAGTGTAGACAGACAGACACCGTCCATCTGGAGAAGTTAGACACACTTGCATGGCTGTGTGCAGGAAGACTAAAGGAAGATCTGACAGATAACAGTGCAAGTCGTGGAGAAGTCAAGGAAACAAAGCAAACAGAAGGCAGGTGGCAATTTCAAAAGGAAACTATTCAATTTGAAAGTGAATTGAGGGTCTGGAGAGACAACTCAGCAGCTGACAGCACCTGCTGCCCCTGCAGAGGACCTGAGTCTGGTTCCCAGCACCTACATAATCGCAACCATCTGTAACTCCAGGCCAGGGGTCTGAAGGCGTCTTCTGGTCTCTGTAGGCACCTGGTCCACATGTGGTACACTTATTATATACATGAAAATGTGGCTCTCACATACATAAAATAAGCAAATTTAATTTAGAAGAAATTTAAGTGAAATTGTATTACTAACACACAACTGATTCAAAACAACTATGTATATACTTTTAATGATGACAGATGTCTCAGGAGTCTGCTGAAGGAATCTGAGATTCGAAACAGGCTCTAGCCACTCTACTTGGGAGAGGAGAGTGGATGATCTCAGATGGGCAAGACTTACTACCACAGTGCTTGATAAGCTACAAAGAGAAGGGTCTTGGCAGAGATGCGCACACCTGCTGTGGGAAGAGACAAGGAAGGAACCAGAACAGACTGGCAATGCACATATGTACATACGTACATATGAGTAACGGACGCTTAGCTGGAGAAAGGGCATTGATGTCGAGCCTTGAAAGGTGACAGGTAACTCAAATATAAGCACATTCTATAGTGTCCCTTACACCGTCTCTGGCGCTCTCCCCTCTCAACTTCCCATTTTAGGCCTTGACAAAGATGTTTTCCTGAGGGTAAAGAATTTCCTCCCTGCAGGCTTAACAAGACGGTGGGTGTTTGAGAAATGAAGGTGGCAGTGTTCAGAAAACTCCCTAGAAACAGCTTTGAACTGAAGATTTCCTGGACAGGGTCTGCCTCACGTCAGAAGCAATTGCCATTTCACATTTGCTTTTCAGTCTATCAAGTAATCCCAATAGAAGTCTCCCGAGGCACAAGGAGTGGCCATGTGCAGCTTTCCTTTAATAAACCCTAGCTTAAAATTGTACAACTTAAGAGTATGAGTTCCTGATATCCAGACACCTGCTGCCTCACCTCCAAACTGATAGATGAGAGATGGAGAGAGCTGCTTAAAATAGGTGAACCTACCTTAAGTTCAGGGCTATAAGTGTGGTCCCCCCTGTCCTCACTGTACCCCACACACACCCTCCCTGTACTAGGAGGTAGGAAATTATCCTTAATTTTCACACAGTGCCAACCTCTGAGCACTGAGACTTCCAAGGGCAGCCCCCAGGCCTCAATTTATGGGAAACGGTACATGGTGGGGTCTAAGAGCGGAGCAGTTTGTGTTGGTCCACTTTGTGTTAGCGCCATGGCCTGGGGAAAGGGTCCTGCAGTGGCAGTTCATTTGTAATTTAATAAATAAAGCTTGCCTGAAGATCCAAGAGTAAAAAGCCTCACTGGCCATCCTTACAGACCAGACAGTGGTAACACACACTTTTGATCCCAGTAGCCACACTAGTTGCCATAGAAACCGGGAGGTGCATGCCTTTAATCCCAGTGGTGCAAATCTTTAATCTCAGCCCTAGAGAAGATTATAAAACGGGAGGAAACAGCTCTCAGTTACAGTCTCATTCTGAGATTCCTGGATGCAGGATCACCATTTCAGACCGAGATAGAGGTAAGAGCCAGTGGCTGGCTAGTTAGCATTTCTGGTCTTCAGGTTAAACCCCAAATTCTATCCCTGAGATTTTATTAGTCGTGTTTCAGGGCTCATGTTTGGTTTCCTTGTCAGAGTTGGAAAATGCACTAACCACCACATGAAGAAAACAGTCTGCTACATGAAGCCCTCCCTTAGGGCTGCTTATTCTAATGAGCGGTCACGGAGGCCGGGCACCTGCCTCGTTACTAACAACCTGGTAAGTTTAATCGCTTACTTCTGTGGAAGAGGCATAGGGACTGGACAGTGCTTCAGTCCTCTTCAGTGTACAAACTATGAAAAAAGTTCCCACAAGTAATTATGGGCAAAAAAATTCCCTGTTCATTTTTCCTGAGAGTTTGGAGAACCTTGAACTTGTCTGTGTCCACCAGCAGGAGCTTCCCAACAAAGAACAGCACCATCAGTCATCGGAAAACGTAGCTGGAGGGGTAGAATAAGGTCTACATAGAACACATCCGCATCTACCAGGAATACAAATTATCTGAGTTATTACATTGTCTCCACGCAGATTTAAGACTGAAATCTAGCCAACAAGGGATGTGCCACGTCCTAGAAATGGTCACACGGTTGCAGCAAGCCACGTGGTCTAGACTTCTTTCTAGTGCTGCTATCAAAACAGGGACCAGAAGCAATTCAGGGCAGGAAAGGGTTCATTTCAGCTTGGAGGTCACAGCCCATCTTTAGGGAAGTTGGGGCAGGAACTGAAGCAGGAACCATGGAACAATTCTACATGCTGGCTTGTCCCCTGCCTTTCTCATTGGCCCACTCTTAGCTAACTTTCTTGAACAGCCCAGGGCCACCTCCATAGGGGGTGATGCCGCCCACAGTGGGCTGATTCTATTCACAGGGACTGGATCCTCCTGTATCAATTAACAATCAAAGCAACCCCCCACAGACATGCCCACAGGCTAATCTGATTGAGGCAATTCCTCAATAGAAGCTTTCCACCCAGGTGACTCTAGGCTGCTCCAAACTGACATTAAAACTAACTAGGGTGCCATGTCTCCTCCTGATCTGTCCAACACAGCACGTTTTCTCTTTTATCCTTTAATGTTTTATTAGTCACTAATATTTTGAAATTTACGTATTTTAGAATCTGAATCTCTCTCTTCTCTCAAACACATACGAAAATAAATAAGATAAAATAAAATGGCCAGGCAGTGGTGACGCATGCCTTTAATCCCAGCACTTGGGAGGCAGAGGCAAGTGGATCTCTGTGAGTTCGAGGCCAACCTGGTCTACAAGAGCTTGTTCCAGGACAGGCTCTAAAGCTACAGAGAAACCCTGTCTCGAAAAACAAAACAAAACAAAACAAAAAATAAATAAAATAAAATAAAATGAAGATCCAGAAGATGGGGAAACTACTCCAGTACTCCATCCTTAGAGCGTGTGTGTAATCATGTGGCTGCCACCTCTAGGCATCTGAGTGTATTTCTGCTTGTATCTTCTTGACTGAACTTTGCTATTCCTTCACTGCCTCCTGAGAAAGTTTTATGATACTGATATTAGTCTGGCTTTTAATCTCCTCTGAGACATTAATGCCTCATATACTCTACGTTGTCGGGAGTTGCCTAGAGATCCCTAAAATGAGCCTCATCCAATACAATGGCACAAAAAAAGGGCAGTAAACACCTCACTTTAAAAAACAAGCAAATACTTCCTTTTACAATATGGTCCTGAAATTCCCACAAAGGCCAAATGTTGGAGGAAGGGCTGAGTGTTTGTTCCCGGCTGCCTGGCTAGCTTAGACCCAAAATAATCACACAGAAACTGTATTAATTAAATTAATACTTGGCCCATTAGCTCTAGCTTCTTATTGGCTAACTCTTACATATTAATTTATTCTATTTCTATTAATCTGTATATCACCACGAGGTTGTGGCATACCAGCAAAGTTGCCGTCTGTCTCCAGTGGCTCCATGGTGTCTTTCTCCCAGCATTCAGCCTAGCTTTCCCTGCCTACCTAAGTTCGGTCCAAAGCAGTTTCTTCATTCATTAATGGTAATCGCAGGACACAGAGGAGACTTCCACATCAGCCAAATACAAAAGGTAGATTTGCCAGCTTGTGTGCCTGCTAGGAGGTGGTGCAAGGCTTGGGAGGCGGAGCATAGTTGGAGGAAGCCAGACAGCAGCAGCAGGAGCATCCCTACCCCACACACCCTCTCACTCTCTTCCCACCATGGGTCAGGTACAAAGTAACCTTTGCTCCTTTATGACTTCATCACCTCAGACATTGTGTCCCAGAAAGAGAAAGCTGATTAATACACCTTTGTTTCTTTCAGAACATCTAGAAACTTTCTCTATTGCTACAAAGAAAAAAGAAATGGACGATAGTCATAGCCAAACATAATTTAGTGCTTCATGTGACGGTGAATAAGTACCAGAGGGAGAGAAAAGTAGATTCTTTGTGTTAATTTTTAAGGCTCCAAGAAATATATTTAACCTTGTCCGGCTTTGTCTCTGGCGAGTTACAGTAGTCTAGCATGGCCAATGGAAGACAACACTCATCAGGTAGCCTGACACAGCTTTGAACTATGACCACCCAAGGACAAAATGGCCCTAATGCTAAATGATTAGCAAAAAAGTTACTTCAGTTTCTGTTTAAGTCAGCATATTTTTTTAGGACAAGTGGGAAATTATGTGAAGCATAAGTGAGCGCATTTGGTGATTTGGGGTACAGTTCATAGCTAACTCGTCCTGCAGGTGCACCGGGGAACCAGTCCTTTCAGCTTGGGAGCACCACAGGAGCCCGAGAGAGCTTTCCTATGGCTGGAAAAGCTGTCAGTCACAGCTGCTCACGACGGCCAAAATTATCTCTGCTGCCCTGTTAGCACAACTCTGGGGCTCCACCATTGCTCCAGATTCTGGGGATGTCACGTTGCTGCTTCCCAGCATGCCTGGGTCTGCCTGCTGGCTCCTTTGCAGCTCATCTTCGTGTGCAGGCAGGTGGCTTCCACCTGGATGAGCAGGCAGGCTGGGCTGCTCAGTCTCTGTAAAAAGATGTCAGTCCCACCATCTGCTTGTCTGGTTTGCAAGAATAGACTAGAATCTGGCCTTATTCAACCACAGAGAGGAAAAATTTCTAGGCTCTAATCAGAGGAGACAGCCTCTAGGCAACACAGGAGAGCTTCTGTCAGAGGTCCGCTCACTAAAGAACAGGTGATGACGGGAGTATGTGGTTATAACACGCATGACCATAGTCGGCAGTGGCGGGAGTCTAAGCTTAATAACATGTATGACCTCAAGTGGGAAGTGATGGGAGTCTAAGGTTATAACATGTATGACCCCGAGTGGGCAGTGGCAGGCATCTAAGGTTATAACACGTATGGCCCCTGGAGAACAAACTCTTCATCCTCTTTAACCTCTGCAGACTCCATGCCACTGCCATGTCCCCTGCTTTCTCCAGAAGGAGCTGAAATGGACCCATGGATCTTTGTAAGCTCTGGGGGCTGTGTCACTCATTGTCCTTGTGAAGAAATCCCTTTCAGCACAGGGTGCCGGCAAAGCTGCGCTCCTGTGGGATTAGGAGGCGTCTCCTCCCTAATAATGAGTTCTTCTTTTCACTGCCAGGAAGCTGAGGACAAATGCTGGACTCAGCCATCGTAACTAATCCAAGCATTTGGGGTTGACATTGTTCTGATCTCTCTCTTGTCTTTAATCCCTTATTTCCTCTTATTTTTACCCTGTTAATTTATTGCGCAAAATTATCGTCATCAGCTTTTCAAACTAGTGAGGAATTGTCTTGTTGTGCTTTTAACATTTACTCATTAAAAAATATGTGACCATCATATCTAATTGCTTGATCTTACAGTAAAATGATCTTACTGGATAAATACTGATAAAAAAATGAGAATTTCACCAGAAGTGGTGATACACATCTTTAATCCCAGCACTTAGGAAACAGAGGCAGGTGGGTCTCCGTGAGTTCAAGCCAGTCAGGTCTACCTGGAGAGTTCCAGGTCTGCCAGGGCTACGTAGTGAAACCTTGTCTCAATTTTTTTTTTCTTAAAACTTTGATCACACGCATGAATTACATTTTTAAATGCTTTCTCCTCTCTCTGCTACTTCAAGTAAAGCAGTGGGGTCATTGACGATTCCTGAGGAAGAAATGCCAACGAAGAGACCAGGCTAGAGAAATCTGGCAGCGCTTCAGTCGGTGTGCCCCCCAGCAGAGCAGCTCTAGAAGCTGCGGGCCAAACAAGACACTCCACACAGACAGACGCTGGGAACTGGAAGGCAGCTATGCTCACCACTATACCACCAAAGCACGCTGATGCTGGGAACTGAAATCCCTGCCCAGCTTCCTAGGTCAAGCACAGCAGAGAGAGTGAGTGAGCAGTTAGGGGAGATGGGTGCAAATGGGGAGGATTCAGGTCTCTGCAAGAGTCTGTGCCTGTGTGACACAGGCTTGCAGCTACTGGTTGTAAGGGTGGGAGCAAAGGAGGGCTGCAGTGTCCGCAGCACTCCCGGTTTTCCGGCCAGAGCATCACCTTCCTTGTTAAGGTCTCATCGTGTCTATAGAAGGCAGAAGATCACTTTCTTTGGAATCCAATCACAAGCATGGTAGTGTGAGTAATCCCATGTGTTAGAGGCTGCTGTGTGACCGTGGCGTGGGGAATGTGCTGTGCAGGAAGACGGATGGTGTCTGCAGCTTTTAAACAGATCTGTTATAAACCCCCTTAGTCATGGAACATGATTAAAGACCACCCTTCTGAGCTAGCTGGATCACTCCGCAGAAGGAGAAGGGTTGTTGCCGAGAGATCTGAGAGCGTGCATGGGACTGGCTGTGAGAGCGCGCATGGGACTGGCTGATGCGCATGGCCAGGATTGCATACAGCAAAGACCTCTGGAAATGGATACCGGGATAGCACAACACGAAGATGTGCAAAATGCCAGTCGACCAAATGGTCAAAGTGCTTGAAATGCATATATTTTGTAGAAGCCTTGTAATGGAAATGCAGTAACTGAGTAAATTGGAGTGCAGACTGTTTACCTCTAGAGTCCAGAAGAACAGTTAGAAACCTGCTGGACAGTGGACAGGTCTACTGGACACGCAACAACTGTAGGAAGACTGTGACCTGAGTTTCAGTGGTTAAATCTGCCTCTTGCCTGCTCAGCACACAGACTGTCAATATCCCACACAGCTAAGCACACCGGGTGAGATGAGACTACTGGGCAAACCAGCCCCGGGGACTTTCCACCGTGCAATAAAGGGACGGTCGCCAATCCTCCGAGTCTGTGCTCTCAGCCACAGCACCTGTTCAATGCCAAGGTCAAGGGAAATCCTTTTGCTTTATTGCAGATCTTCCTCAGACTCACAAAACTCACCACAAAATCCGATTGAGCACAGTCAAAACCCAAGAGGAACGGGTAAACTGAGTCAAACACTTTCCATGCATCTGTTTAATTCAGCCTCACAACATCCTCAAGAAAGGTTTTATGGTTACCCCCTTGTCCAGATGAAGAAGCAGAAATGTAGGAAGGGACTCAACGGGAGCAAAGTGGCAGAGGTTGCTTGCCCACTTCCCCGAGTACCTAGGAACACGCCCTTCCTTACAGCAATGACCACACCCACAGAATGTGGAAATGAGCCTGGGCATCTGCTTGTCTATGCCACCTGAACCAATTGACTTTTGATTAAAATACCCCCCCCCAAATTGTCACCTCAGTCAGAATGGCTGCCATCAACAATCTGACAACAAATGTTAGGGAAGACTTGGGGGAAGAAGAGCCCTTATCACTGGAAGTGGGGTGCAAGTTTAACACACCCATTGTGGAAGTCAGTTTCCTCAAAGAATAAAAATAAGATTTCCACAGGACCCAGCTCTTCCACCTTCTGGGTATATACCCAGAGAGCTTTATATCCTACCAGAGATATTTGTACATCCATGTTTACTGCAGCTCCATCTAAGATGGCAAGGAAATGGAACAACCTACATGTCCATCAACAGGAGAATGGATAATGAAAACTTGGCATATGTATAAAGTGGAATATTATTCAGCTCTGAAGAAAATAAAATCAGAAAATTTGCAAAAATAAAGAGATAGATTTAGAATGTATAATATCAACTTGAGGCTGCCCAATCTCCAAAAGGAAAAGAAAGCTTGTTTTCTCCCAGATGAGGGCCCCAGCCTGTGACGTATGTGTGCTCGTGTGGTATAGTAGAACACTTAGAAATGACAGCAACAAGGGTGATAAAGGTGACAGAAAGGGTGGAGTGCAGATAAAAGACACTTGAGTTAGAAAAGAGGGCAGAAAGCAAATTGTTTTTCTGGTTTTGACTCTGTTGTGTTTCTTCTCTTTAGCAGTGAATAAGTGCATCAAACTGTATTTTGACAGTGACTGTGTTAAAGTCTAAGTGGAGCTCACAGCTTCAGGGTGGCCATTCCAACCGCACAGAAGATGCGAAGAGTTGGAGCCTGGGTGAGGCTTTGAGAGCCTTCCTTACTTTACCTGTGCAATGCTTATAGTGAAGTTACTGTTTGTAATTATTCTTTTTTAAAAAAAGAAAAATGATGAGAAAGGGAGCCTTTCATAGCATCAGAATTCTCCTTGGATAGAAAGCAGGTGGGGGAGGAGAAGCGTAGAACCCACATCCTGTGCCCTTGCTGCCCTTGCTGGGAACGTGGCGGCTCACCATGGGTCACATCCCTGCAGAGTAAGGAGTGTGAGTAGCATGGTGAGCCCACCACATGCTCTTAGGAAACACACCCCATGATGATGCTGTTCTAGAGCGTTCTCCAGCTCAGTACCACAGAGACACCTTTTCGACAAGCTGTCTATGGCCCTTAGCTCTGGGGCATGGCCTGGGCAGTTTGAAGGTACTCCCTCTGTATTCTTTCACCAGGTTCCTCCACCTGAGGTGGAGAGGGGAACAAGGGACAACAAAAGGCTCTTACCTGAGTCATATACTCGCTTCTTGGCCAGGTGTCCATCAGATCTACCTCTGGGGTCTATAGAGGTCTGTTCATTTGTGTCTAACCTCCCCATGGTAAACTGTGCCATGGGTGTGCAGATCTCTAGCCATGATCATGTGGAGAGAGGCTTTTCTATTAGTGTGCTGGGAAATCACTAGATTTGTTGGCACATTCTGTGTTGTTGAGAGATGAAGGTCTTATTTGTGCCTTTCAAGTGGGTTATATTAAAGGTGTGCTAGGAACTAGCCTATCTCATTACCCAGAACCTAGAAAAATAACAGAGAAGACACGCTTAAAATACATTTGTTGACTAACTAAAAAGGGAATGCCAGTCAGGCAGGCAGCGGTGACACACATCTTTGATCCCAGCACCCAGGAGGCAGAGGCAGGTGAATCTCTGTGACTTTGAGGCCAGCCTGGTCTACAGAGTGAGTTCCAGGACAGCTAGGACTACACAGAGGAACCCTATCTTGAAAAAGCCAAAAGAGTGACTGACCTAGCTTAAACATACATATATACATATCCTAATATATATATCCATATTATTATATACCATACATATCCTAATATATACATATATTATTATATATTATACACACATGCATTATATACACAATATGTGATATTGTATATTGTGTATCCTAATATATACATATTATTATATATTATATTATATATTGTACACATACCCTAATATGTACACATGTTATTATATATCATACATATGTGCATTATATGTACAATATATTATATATCCTAATATAAGGATATAATTATATATTATACACATATCCTAATATGTACATATTACACATGTGTCCTAATATATCCATAGGAAAAAAATAGCTCAGTCATGAAAATGCCCATCTCTCTTTGAACTGGACATGTATGAATATAAAATGGAATAAACAGAATTACTTGCTCCACGAATTCCAAGGTGGGCTGAGCAAGCAATAAACCCAGCACCGAGGCTCCAGGAGAGGCTGTTATTTGTTTGTTTATTTTTTGTTTTCTTTTGTTTTCTGTCAAGAGAGAAAATCCTCAAATGAATAAATAAGATAATAAAAAGCTAAATTCCAGAGAAAGGGTTCCCCAACTCACCCTGAGACCTATGACTCTACCAAAATGAGGCCTTTCTTATCAGAGGTCAACATTACAGTCATTCATAATGATGCCCATTCCTTTTGAAATTCTTAACTTCCAAAACCCATGGGGATTCTAAATATATATAAGTAGATATTTACATGTAAATATATAGCAATCTATAAACATAAACAAATGGATGTTATTTAACTCACGGAGGAATTATCTGTTTGGATCTTTCAACACCATCTGTTCACCTATAGATCCCTTCACTCTATTCCTAGAAGCTTCCCAATCTCATATGGCAATGATATTATGATCAGTGCTGCAAACAACTATAAAAAAATTCTCAGATGCAAAATGGTGTTGATTGCTACAAATGCAAATGAAGCCCCACGCAATGTCCACAGCATGAGTCTAATGCATCTTGACTGCAAAGCACAAACACGTACACTATCAGGCAGGGCGTTAAACTGTCCTTAGCAGTGTATAGTTCTGCTCTGAACATTTGCAGTTCTTGGAGAAAAGTGAACAACCTCTGCCATCTGCACTACAAGGAGCATAAATCACGTCTGAGCTCTCATTCCAGCATCACCTTACATGTGAAGCCCCATACGTGCAGCTTCAAGGAAAGCTGCAATTAATTGATCCGTGAGGCTCTCTGCTATTGGCTATGACACGACTCAGCAGATCATCTCACACTTGTTCACTGGAGATCAAATGTCTTCCCTGGATTCATCTCTGCTCTTTCTGCATCTCTCTCCATCTGTGGTCCCTTATCCTCCTATCTCATCCCTGTCATTTTCTTGTTTAATAAGCGTTCATCTGGCCTCACCAAATCTTGGCCTTTTCCCCTTCTGCGGTCAATTGGTTTCTTACTGCACACAAGCTAATACTGTGCATTTTAATTCTGTGAAGGTTATTTGCATAAATAAACACCATAACCTAATGACTTTAGAAAACTCACATCTAGAGATATACATATTGATGACTAAGAAACCTATTCGAATATTCTTACTTGGAATCCTAAAGTATAGATGATAGATAGATAGATACATACATACATACATACATAGATACATGAAAGATAGATAGATAGATAGATAGATAGATGAATAGATGATAGATTAGATAGATAGATAGGTGATAGATGATAGATAGGTAATAGATAGATAGGTGATAGATAGACAGATGATAGATAGATAGATGAATAGATGATAGATATATAGGCAGACAGATAGGTGATAGCAGATGATAGATAGGCAGACAGGTGATAGATAGATAGTAGATAGATAAATGATAGAGAGATAATAGAAGATAGACAGATAGATGATAGACAGATAAAGAGAGAGATAGGTTATAGATAGGTGATAGATGAATGGATATCAGATTCACGAGTGCATCTCCTCCTTTGTATCCAGTGTGTTAAGAAAAAGCAGAAACAAAATGCATCGTCACCATGTGCGCAGTTATCATGTACCTTTACTCACATAGCTTATATCCTACTAGGGTACATAGCAGGTATACAGTGTGCCCTGGAGATGCCATGTGACCTTCATGTGACTGGGACACATGATGGTCCTGTAGGAGCGGGGGAGGGTGTGGCCTAGATGTTAGAGGAAATCTGGAGACTTAAAAGATAAGGAGGGGTCAGCCAGGAGTAGAAGGCAGGGAACAGGGAGATGGTTCAGGCCATCGGGGCAGCCAGTAGGCAGTGAGAGTGGGTGAGAAGATAACTTGGTGCAGAAGCAGCAGAGTGGCCATATCTCCATACTAAATACTAAAGGACCGACAACACTAATAGCCAGGCCAGAAAGACGGCATCGAGTCGAGGACATGGAGCTTCTCTGGCTTATAATGGAGATGTTGTGTGCAGGGTAAGGGACAGTGAGGGGCTCCATTCTTCCACACGTAGGCAGCCAGTTTCCCCAGCACTATTTGTAGAAGCAACTTAGTGTGCTAATGATGCAGACGTCACACCTGAACCACTGTACCAACCACGATGGAAGAGTCTTCCCCCACATCTTTAAGACTAGGGATGTGACACCTGTGGCGTGGTCTACCCTTGTGGCATCAGGCCCAAAGGAAAGACCTCCTTGGTCCCTAGTGATAGATTTTATGTCTGACACAGGCCAAGAAGGAAGGGTGTGATCTTCAGGTAGGTCCCTCCTGTGGTGCATGGAGACCTTCCTCACTTCATGTGAATGAACATGGCAGAGATGTACAGAGTGAATGCCTGCAAGCTGCTGAGGACCTGTGGACCAGCGGGTCGATCACCCCATCACTGAGGTTCAAGAGGAGAGACAGCTCTAGAACAGGGTAAATAAGGGGTATTGCCCTGGCTAGTTTTGTGTCAACTTGGCTCAAGATAGAGCCACTTGGAAAGAGGAAAGGTCAAATGAGAAAATACCCCTAACAGATTGGCCTGTGGGCATTTTTTCATTGATATTCACAGGGGAGGGTCCAGTTCACTATGGGAAGTACTGCTCCTGGGCTGGTGGGCCTCGGTTCTATAGGAAAGTGGGCTGGCAAACCATAGGAACAAGCCAGTAAGCAGCACTACTCCATAGTCTTTGCTTCAGTTCCTGCCTCCAGGTTCCCATCCTGACTTTTCCTTAGTGATGGACTGTGATGTGGAAGTGTAAGCTAAAATAAACCTGTCCCTCCTCAGAATGCATTTGATGTGGTATTTATCGCTGCAATAGAAACCCTCACTAAGACAGGTGTATTTCCTGAGAGTATCTCGTGGGGCCACCAGGCTGTTTAGGCAGCTTCGAAGAAAACAGAGTGGTGCACACAGCTCAGATAGCATTGTAGCTTACACACATTAGGTGAAAACAACTGAGATTCAGTACAGTGGGTACAAACAGAAGTGTCTGCGTCTGTGCTATGAGCACAGCAGACTATTTCCAGAAGAAGAAACAGACTGAGATGAGAGAGGAGTTGCATTGGAAAGGGACTGAGAGACCCAAGATTGGAACACCAGTAGAAGAGAAATCAACGTTTCAGAAGACACCCGCCTGCACTGCTCACCTTGTTTACAATGTTCAATCTTACTTTCTTAAAGTCAATCACCAATCAAATCACATATAACAAAGTTAATGCAGTTCAGAGAAAATACATGAAATCACCCTCAGGCATTCAAAAGGTTCTTGGACTTTAGAAAGCACGATCAGAATTAGTCCTGGGCAGTGAGTGAAGGGCAGAGGGGAGGAGTATCTGTCAGGGGATCCACCTGGCCATGCCCTGATGGAGATGGAGCCTCCACCAAGTTTAGCCTAGGGCTGCCAAACATCTTAACTGTAGAATTAAATGCTCTGGGCTCTGATTCCAAGAGCAAGCTTTCAGCCATAATTTATTCTTCTTTAGAAATAGCTTGTGTAGAAAGAGATTCTTATGCTGATGTCTGTGATCCATCCCATGCAATAATTATGTGAACTCTTTATATCACAATGTAATGACAACCAAGAGGGATGGAGGAATGGGGATGGGGGTGGGGAGGCCATCATCTTTGGAAATGAGAGCCCCAGAGAAATTATTAGCGTGACAAAAATCAACATTTTGAAAAGGCCAGTGCCACTCCCATGTCCATTCTGGCCTACAGAGCAACATATGCCTAAAGTGGGTAAGGAGGCAGGCATGTAAGCTAGGGGGCTACCACAGCATCTTCAGGAAAAGATGACAGTGATAGAGGTTAAATTGTTTTAAATTAAGCATTTATTTGCTATGTGTTTTCCCCCTCAGACTGTAAGGTTCCAAAAGGAGAAAAGGTCAGCCTTTCTCAGCATATCCCAAGTATTTAGCACAGCATCCGACACAAGTAAACGCCCGGTACATATTTAAAGAAAGAAGGTATGGGTGAGGGAAGAGGAAACAAAATGGACAGAAGAGCTAACAAGAAGAGCATATGTTTGTTTAAGAAACGTTTGAGTTGACAAGGTTAACTCACAAAAATCAGTAGTCCTCCTTTACACGGATGATAAGTGGACTGAGGAAGAAATCAGAGAAATATTGACCTTCACAATATCCAGAAATAGAATAAAATATCTCAGACTAACTCTAACCAAACAAGTGGACGACCTGTATGACAAGAACTTTAAACCTTTGAGGAAAGAAATTGAAGAAGATACCAGAAAATGAAAAGATCTCCCATGTTCTTGGATAGGTAGAATTAACATAGTAAAAATGGCAATCTTACCAAAAGCAATCTACAGATTCAATGCAATGCTGATCAAAATCCCAGCAAAATTCTTTACATACCTCAAAAAACAATACTCAACTTCATATGGAAAAGCAAAAAACCCAGGATAGCCAAAACAATCCTGTACAATAAAGCAACTTCTGGAGGCATCACAATTCCTGACTTCAAACTCTACAGAGCTACAGTACTGAAAACAGCTTGGTACTGGCATAAGAACAGATGGGAGGACCAGTGGAACTGAAGCAAAGACCCATATATAAATCCACACACCTACGAACACCTGATTTTTGACAAAGAAGCAAGAAATACAAAATGGAAAAAAGAAAGCATATTCAACAAATGGTGCTGGCGTAACTGGATATCAACATGGAGAAGAATGAAGATAGATGCATCTATCTATCACCATGCACAAAACACAAGTCCAAATCAAAGAACTCAACATAAAGCCAACCATGCTGATCCTCATAGAAGAGAAAGTGGGGAGTACACTTGAATGCAATGGCACAGGAGACCACTTCCTAATATAACCCCAGCAGCACAGACACTGAGAGAAACAATTAATAAATGGGACCTCCTGAAACCGAGAGGCTTCTGTAAAGCAAAGAAAATGGTCAATAAGACAAAATGGCAGCCTACAGAATGGGAAAAGATCTTCACCAGCCCCACATCCAACAAATAGCTGATCTCCAAAATATGCAAAGAACTCAAAAAAATTGGTCATCAAAAGAACAAATAATCCAATAAAAAAATGGGGTACAAACCTAAACAGAGAACTCTCAACAGAGAAATCTAAATTGGCTGAAAGACACTTAAGGAATTGCTCAGCACCCTTAGTCATCAGAGAAATGCAAATCAAAACAATTCTGAGATTCCATCTTACACCTGTAAGAATGGCCAGGATCAAAAACTCTGATGACAGCTTATGCTGGAGAGGATGTGGGGAAAAGGGAACACTCCTCCATTGCTAGTTGGAGTGTAAACTGGTAGAGTCCCCTTGGATATCACTATGGTGATTTTTCAGGAAATTAGGAAAAACCTTCCTTAAGACCTAGCAATACCACTTTTGAGCATATACCCAAAGGATGCCCAATTGTATCACAAGGACATGTGCTCAACTGTGTTCATAGCAGCATTGTTCATCACAGCCAAAACCTAGAAACAACTTAAATGCCCCTCAACTGAAGAATGGATAAGGAAAATGTGGTACATTTACACAATGAAGTACTACTACACAGCAGAAAAAAAATAATGACATCTTGAAGTTTGTGGGCAAATGGATGGATCTAGAAAACATCATATTGAATAAGGTAACCCAGACCCAGAAAGACAAATATCATATGTACTCACTCTTAAGTGGCTTTTAGACATAAAACAAAGAAAACCAGCCTACAATTCACAATCTCAGAGAACCTAGACAACAATGAGGACCCTAAGAGAAGCATACATGGATCTATCTACATGGGAAGTAGAAAAAGACAAAATCTCCTGAGTAAATTGGGAACATGGGGACCTTGAGAGAGGGTAGAAAGGGGGAGGAAAGGAGGGAAGCAGAGAAAAATATATAGCTCAATAAAAACAATTTAAAAAGAATAAAAGGGCCGGGCGGTGGTGGCGCACGCCTTTAATCCCAGCACTCAGGAGGCAGAGGCAGGCGGATCTCTGTGAGTTCGAGACCAGCCTGTTCTACAAAAGCTAGTTCCAGCACAGGCTCCAAAAACCACAGAGAAACCCTGTCTCGAAAAACCAAAAAAAAAAAAGAATAAAAGGAATTAAGCTCAAAAAAAGAAAGAAACGTTTGAGTTGAATTGATAAATGAATGACTACAGGAATGTAAAGGAAGAGAGACCCAGGTTTCTGGCCTGTGACCCCAAGTGGGATGTGGCATCATCTGTTAAGGGTAGGGGACCCTGCAGATGGTTTAGTGACACTGACCATGAATTTAATTTGTAAGTGCTGAGTGCCATACACTATTGCATATCCAGAAGGAGTGTTCAGTAACACTGAGCACTGAAAGTTAAGATGATCACTGAAAGTTCACGAGAACATGGATGGAATCATTAGCATGAAGAAGGCAGCTGATGCTGCGCCTGAGGATGGAGTACCCCAGGAACAGAAGCATCTGTGGTCAAAACTTCAGGGATACCAACTTTGGAGAACCAGATGATGATTCCACAGGAAAGGCCCAAGGGCAGTGGCTGGAGATAGAGCACATGTGACCCAAAGAAGGAAATGGCAACAAAGCCAACTTCTTCTAAGATGTCCCCAGATCAGGACTGAGTGTTACAGCTTAAGAATTTCCATCAGGAAGGGTGTGGAGGGAGCAGGGGTGGAGAGACACACGTGACAGGGGATTAGATCAGTTTTGAGACTCAACTTTGGTGGGGCAGGGTTCTTAGCATGTTTAGCTGCACTATACTGTCCCCAACAGCACCTGGGGAGACTCTTTAGCCCTAATGAAAGAGTTTAATGAGCAGGAAGCTATGATTTAATTCTTGTTGATATGCTGTCCTCCATCATCATCACAGAAGGAAACCACAGAGACAAGTGAGCTAGGAACAAGAGCCTCATCCACAGTAGACCAGACATGTCAAAAATGTCGTCAATAAACATAGAGCAGTGAGTTTAGATATCAACACTTGAGCTAGCTAGTATAAGCACTCAAAATTCAGGCCGATGGTACATGTTTAGTCAGAATGTTATCTCTTTCTGGGAGGGGTCAGGGGAATCTCAATTATCTTGGTGAGGATCCACAGGAAGAACACTGTCCTGTGCAGCAGAGAACTGACTGGAGGGTGACTTAGAGAAATCCTACACATCAGAATCCTGCTACTCAGCCACCCACAATACCACAACAGGCTCTGTTAAAATATATAAAGATTAAATATCAGAACAAGAAAAGGAAGTGCCGGTGTATGGCTGACTGATCAGAAGCAAGAGTTTTTTAGGGGTTTATCTAAGTCCCTACTTCTAGGCTCAGCATTGAAGCTGTTAAGGGCCAGATGGTCACAGCATCCCAGACCCAATGTTGCTTTAGATGAACCAGTGATACTGAAAGGTCCAGACCCTCTCCCTCCCTCTGATAGCTTCAATATGCCTTGGAGGTTGCTTTCGCTACTGTAACAAACACACCGGAGGCTGAGCCAATTTTGTTTGTAGTTCTCCAAAGCCAAGTGCTTGGCAAAAGTGACTGCATGGTGTCTGGTGAGGTCTCCTGATGGCCATGCAGAACAGAAGTAGGAGGAGACGTGGGGACACTGACCTTCTTATAGCATCCCACTTTCATTGTAATGAAAACAATGAAACCTGACACCTGACTCACTCCCTTAAACCAGAGCACTTCCAGAAACCCTCAGTTCATTCTTAGGGTACAGGCCCCATGGTCTGTTCAGCTTTCACTAGGTTTTGCCTCTAAGACCCCACCGACTCTCTATAACATACATGGAGCACAAGGACCCTTGAGGTCAGATCTCATGCAAAGGTTGTCAAAATCCAAATACCATCTTCCTGTAGAGGGCTCCTTCTACCTAGACCAGGCTCCTTTACCCATTTTCTGTGCTAGCTTCATTCAGCCCGAGTCCAGCTAAAAGGACGGCGGTCTAAATCACAGGTCTTCTATTCAGGAAGAGTGACAAAGCAAGATTGTTCCCGATCCATTAGCATTTGCCACCAGATTCCCAGTGTGTGTGTGTGTGTGTGTGTGTGTGTGTGTGTGTGTGTGTGTGTGTGTGTGTGTGACTGTGTCTTTCTGTCTGTGTCTGTGTCCTGGGAACATGAGGAGGGGGTGAAAAGTACCACAGACATAAGAAGGAGTTGCAAAGCCACAAACAGGAAGAGCCAAAACACCCAGGTGTTCTCATCAGTTTGGACTGCTACAAACAAAATGTGTGTGAATAAGTCATTTTTGACAACAGAAGTTTATTGCTCATAGTCGGAAGGCTGGCAAGGCCAAGGGCAAGGTCCTGGCAGATGCTGTGTCTAATGGGGCCTATTTATCACACTTGGCACCTTCTATGTGTGTCTTCACATTGTAGAGAGAACAGCCGAGCTCTCAACAGTCTCTTTATAAACGGTGCTCATTTTGTTCTCGAAGGGTCTGCCACCTCCTGGCATCACTGTTTCATGGATTCAGTGTCAATGAATCTAGGAGTGGGCATAAGCATTCAAGGACAAGGACACAAAACTTCCTGTGGCACCCAAGAGGAGTTCCTCGGACACCTTTGAAGTGACACTGGATCCAACTAAATAGTAACTACAGTTGGTTGGCTTGGTTGGGTTTTCTGTTTGGTTGACTGATTGTGTGGTTGTGTGGGTGGGGTGTTATTTATGCAGTTTGTTAGTGGGTTGGGTGGTTCCTGGTTGTTTTGTGGTACTGGTGATTGAGCCTAGAGCCTTGATATACGAGGTGTGCCTTCTACCACTGAGCCACTTCCTCAACACAATTTGTTTGTTTTGGAGAGAAGTGCTTGGTTGTGTTTTATTTTTATTTTTTAATCATACCCTGCCAGGGAATTTAAAGGTCACCAAGTCAAGCTCTCTTGCTCACACATAAGAAATGAGTAAGGAAACTTCAGCAAAGAATGCGACCTGTGTATAGCAAGCAAGAGTCACATTTGGCTATGATACCTCTCTCACCTCACAACAAGGGACTCGGGTCCATGAAGTAGAAACAAACCCTGTAGCAAGGCTTTGGAATATTTTTATTTAAATATTGATTATTTAAATATTTATTCATTTATTTGCTTATTTGTACTTGTGTACATACATGTGAGTGTAAGTGTATGTGTACATGTGCTTGTGTGCGTGTGTGTGAAGTTCAGAGGACAGCTGGCAGGAGACAGTTCTATCCATGGTCTTAGGGATCAAACTCTGGTCCTCAGACTTGGTGGCAAGTCACCTTACCTACTGAGCCATTTTGCTCTCTCATCCTTTCTAAAAACATTTTTTTTCTAATCTTACCCTTTAAAATTGCACTGTATTTCACAAGTCATGTGAAAAGGCAAATCCCAGCATCCTTTGATCCATATCAGTCTCTGTTTGTGTTAAAAATCATAAGAGACACAGAAGAGAAACTAACATTTACAAACTCTGCTCGGAGATGCCCCACCAGGTCATGGGCAAGCCAGCAGGGCAATGGTTGAAATGAAATTAAAAGAGTAACTTAATGCAGCTAACCTTCCATTGCCAGGAGTTTCATAAACCACTATCACTCAACCTGAAGGACCACACAGAGTCCATGTTTAGCAGAGATTTATCTAGGCATAGTCACAGGGTGCTACCCGAATATCATTCTGGGGTGTACGGGTATGCATAAAGACTGCAGGAAAGGTTGGGGTTCTAAAAGCTAATTGACCTTGGTTTGAAATAGAAATTAACAGTTTTATTCCCTGTGTAAGAATATTCACAATTGCTGAAGTCACCTAAATAATGTATCTCTTAACTGCAAAGAAGCTAAATGCAAGAGGGGGTGGGAGGGGCAAATGGGAAGAACCATCAGTCCACCCTTTCCCCCACCATGGCGCCATGAACATTTATTCAAATCTCCAGAAATCTTCTGTGTGCATTCTGAAAACCAAATCCAGGCAACTGCAGTTGAAGAAGCTGAGGCCTGGGGTTCACTGGGGTTCCATCCCGAACTACGCTATACTCCGTCAGAGCACTGGGCAGACAGGTGAGCCTGGCAGCCCCTCATAGACTGTCAAAGTCCTCACCTACTCCAGGGCAAGGTCTTAAACCTACATAAGCAGACACCCAAAGAGCCCATCTGATCCATTTGAGGTAACACCCCACAGGAAACCTGAGCTCTGTCTTACAGGTGTTTTCCCACTGAAATGTTCTGAAGTATGACAACATGGCGGACAGAAGCTAAGTGGATCCTGAGGTTTGCTCACTGGCTCGGCTGTGGAGCTGGGTCTGGTGTCTAAAAAGGGTAGAAGAGAAGCCAGGGAAGGATAAGTCAGTACTCTCGGGCCACAGGTCTGTCGTGGGAGCTAGCAGACTCTATAAAGGCCTGGGGGCCCTGACTGTGACAAAGATGTCTTTCTGTCCTGTGTTCTGTGCTTCTCTCAGGTATCAGCCCACCACACTGGTCATTTGACATTCCTCATCTGAGCCAAGTCATGAGGACTTTTCTCTGTGGCCCCATTTAGTGAAGAGCTGTGTGATAAAGGAGACTATATACACAGCTATGCTTTCTTCAAAGTAAGTTCAACACAAAAAGGCATGTCTTCCCATGTGAAGGTGGAGTCATTCCTTTGGAATCCGTAATGGCCCGAGCCTCTTTAATTACATTGTCTCACACAGAATGTGTTTGCGCAGAAAAAGCCATCCCAAGCTTGTCTTCCCATTGCTAAAAATTCTCAAACAGTGCCTCCGTCTGAAGACAAAGAATAGAGGAGAGGTCCCCAATAGAGAGGCCACAATGCTCGCTTGGATGCAAGGAGACAGAACTTCTTATTCTTATTCCTGCGAGACCGTGGGGATTTTGCAAACAGGAGAATGGAGGCTCTAGGGCCCTTCTCCTCCTATGGTCTTGATGCAAAAGCAGCCTTTCTGAATCCTGGCCATGCCACCCCATCTCATTAGACCTGCACCGCCATGCCAACAGCCAGGTTAGCAGCTCACACTTTAAAAGACATAGTTTTGAGAATTTCAGACACGCCCGTGCCACACTCTGACATAAAGATTTTCAGAGAGTCACCAGGCACCCTCTTCTTCCATTGCTGATGCCAGGACTATAGCCCCTGGGCCTAGCTGAAGCTTCCGGGAGCTGTAAAGCAGGAGGAGCTTGTCTGAGCATTAAAAGCAAAGCTCTCCACTTACAAGGAGGCCAGAGTCCTCGAGACAGGGTAACCAGTTAGTGATGTCTGGGGTAGGATCCCAAAAGTCACACTTCCTGTCTCCATGACACCTGCAGAAAGAACTTAGTGTCTGCACGCTGCCTGTCTTTGGAGAGAAGTGATAACTTCGGGAATATTCGTGCACTCTTCTCCAGATCAATATTTATGATTTCCCAATCTCTCGGACACTCTAGAGAGTGTAGTAAGTGGTGGGGGATCCTGATGGCGTGGGATCTTTGCCTTTTTAATGGCGATCGACCAGAATCAAATGTGGGGCTAAAATTATCAGGTTGCCTTAGTGCTCAGGTCTCTGCCATGTGGGGCAGCAGGCTGAGATTTGTATTTTAAAATAGCTTGACAAAGTAGATCATGAAAAATGACCAAGCAACTAGAATCTATGTTTCTAGGCTCTTTTGTGCACTCTCTCTCTCTCTGTTTCTCTCTCTCTCCCCCCCTCCCCGCACATACACATATGCACATACAGGCCAAACAAAAATTCTGCCATCCACAAATAATCTCTTCTATCTTGTATTCCCTTACTAATTTATAGTCATCAAGAGAAACTAGATACTAACATTGCTCAAAGGACTGGCAGATACAATGCCATATTCTACTTCATGGCTTTTGTTTACAAGAAACATTCTAGCGATGAAGAAGAACTAAGGTGGCCTAAAGATGATGGCAGTGTATGGTCCCCAGTAAGGGGTTGATAATGTTGCTCTCCTTAATAGATAAGCAATAAGTTCAAACCAGGGAAAATTTGCTACTTAATGCAAAAAAAAGTGACGTGACTAGGAGAAATTAAATTTTCCTTTCCCAGCTAAACAAAAGCTCTGTTTTACCCTCCAATAGCCTAGATATGGTCAGAAATCTCAGAGATCAAATGGATTGTCCCTAAGGGGGAAAGAGGCTCAACCATCAGCTGCTCAGCCAACTCTTCACCCTAGTCAACAACAACCGAAAGGTTTATGGGCTGGAAGCAGCAAATGACCTTAAACAGACCTACACGCAGCACGAGGGAGCTAGGATCACTTTGCTTCAACCTCCCACTGCTTGCTTGAAACAATATATAAGCCAGCTCTTCTCTTGACTCCAAGCACTCTGAATTCCCATAAGGAAGTATCACTTTTCAGAGAAGAAAATCAAACACATTTTCCTGGACATTCAATGATGGGAGGTGGGAGAGAGTTGGGTCACAGGGTCATGGGGCTTTTTTCCCAGCACAGCAGAATGGGATTGAAGGTGTGAAACTAAAAAGACTCCAAACAGTTCTGTTGAGCCAAGGGATGGACACACCTCCACTATGTGGACAGCAAGGTTTCACCTCCAGCTTGCAGTCTTAGAAATGAATAACTTTGCAGTTATCAAAAAAGCAACCACACTAAAAATGAAATGCCGAAAAACTGCGTCCCGAAATTCTAGAATCATCAGTGGAGGAGCTGCCGAGTGGATATCACATTGATGCCTTTGGCTGAATCTTTGTGAATGCCAGGATGTTTTAAACACAATTAATTGCAATAGCAAAGCTTATTAAGGTACCAGGGCCAAAATCAATGTATTAATGGCACAGCATTACTGTGCTTAACCAGACAATGGTAAAATGCACATAGACGGTCTGGCAATAGAAGCTGTGAATTATACTTATGTTGTGCTAAGAGAAAGAAATATTAGACTTGGTTCCAATTGTTGCCCCCAATTCAGAGAATACCACTCAAGAAGTCCAGAAAAGGCCACCATAAACACATGCCATGGTAAAATGCGTGGCTCTCACAGTGTGGATTCCTGAATGCTACAGACCTGGACATTGAAAAACAAAAGTTTACCGTGGTAAACTGGTTGTAACCATAAATTAAGATGGCAAGCTTATCAACTATGCCTTTTACCTAACACTTGGATGAAACTTAACATTGCCCTTTGCAATACAGTTGGGCATTTGACACAATGCAGAAACCTAGATGGCCATAATCCCCACAACATTGCACTGACGTGTGACATTACTACTGCTTGAAAAGTGAATTTGACACCACTGTGGCATTAACATCAGTAGCTGCCACTTAGCAATGGGACACTGAGCGTACATTAGTGATCCTCACAGAGAAATATGGATCTAGGCAGATCAGCTCAGCTGAGAAAGAATGTCACAGACATGCTGTGACACCAAGATTTCTAATAAAATAGGTTCAAACAATGGCTCTGACATCATAGAGTTGAGCTGACTTCAACTCTGAACAAACACAGTGTCCTACCTGTTAGCTAACCTATGCATATATTTTCAAAATATTCTGACATTTCTCTAGAGAGAACCCTAAGGGGTACACACCATGGTTGAAAATACAGACACTAAAAGACACATTATCTCTCAATGTATATAGTCAGCTGTTGCTTTAGCAAGTTCTAAAGGCAGATTACAGGTATCACTCCTGATTTCAAAGGCCAGAAACACGTTACTTTAGCGGTAGGCTGGTAAACTCAATTGCTAGCCCAGACTACATTAGGGATAGCACTGGACCAAATCACGAAAGTTTTTAAAGCATGGAATTCAGTTCCAACTTTAGCTTGTATCCTCTGGCCAAGTTGTTCAAACAAACGCTATCGTGTAGGAAAGGGCGCACAAATGTGCCATATTAGTCTAAGAATGAAACTAACTGAACCACTGATATTTTGAGTTCAAAATAATTGGTACTTTCCAAAGAAGCATTGTAGTACATTTACAGATAAAGATGCTCAGTTTGCCATAGGTAGGTTCAAGCACCACGGAGGGGATGTGTAGACAAAAGTGCCTTCTCCAGACCTTGCCACTCGGCCTGATGGGGTTCACCAGCCTACACCTGCATCCTGAATACCCAGCCACACACAGTTCTCTGTCCCCTACCAATGGGTTTCTAAATCAGAGGGAGAAACATCAGACTAGATTAGGAACCGGGGTGTCACCATAGAATGAATGACTGTGGCTTTAGTAAATATTAAAAAAAAAAAAAGGAAGCTGCCTTCACATAGAAAAGAAGTAACATCATCCAGAAGAAAGAAAATCTAGAATGCTCCATCCAAACTGTTGGCTTCATGTGTTCGCCAGGCAGAAAGCTCTGGAAAGTCGGCAGTAGTGTTCTTTTAACTTAGAGATACTTTTCTTTCTTTTTTTTTCAAGCTGGTCTTAAAATGTTAGCGTAAAACAACTGATGTGAAAATCAAGCGCTATGTCTCAATTCTCTCTTCATTCAAAGTCTATCATTGAATTTTCAAAAAGCTGCGATATCTAGCCGTGTAAATGTATCTTCTTGGTCTCCCAGCACCAGAAAGGCCACAAGTTCCACAAGGCCCCTCCATCTAACTGACAACTGCCTTCGGAAAGGCAAGGGTTCTGAGAAAGGCCACAGACTCTTCAGACAAGCCCAGCCTCGGGCCATACCTACCCTATGCTCCCACTGGGATGCTGGGATTGTCAAAGACTGGGAATCGGGCCCCTGGACTCAGCTGTTTACAGATAGGGCTCAGCAATGCCAGGCCTGCGAGCTCCATTCTGCTGGCATTTCCTTCCACCCGAGTCCTAGAGCGTTGTCACCATCAGCAGAACAGCAAAATTAGAAAGGATTCTTACTTACATTAAAAAACCAAAACAGGTTATCCTATGCCTTTGGCATTGGCAGACGCATTGGCAGAAAACACTGTTGCACATTGGGGGGAGGGGGTGCATGCGCACTCGCCAACCGGAAGGCCACAGCCCAAGCCCTACTTTCAGGGCTGCTTTTCTCAGTCTCAAACACTGTGACGATCACCCAGGAAACTTAGCTTTATAATCCTCTACCAGATGAATAAAACCTTGTGTTCATGAGACATAAAACACCAAAACCACTGGCCTCTGAATCCGGATCAAGGACTGTTGAGTTCCTGCTTGGAGTGTATTTGTCACAAGACATCCAACAGAAAGAAAAGAAATACATTTCTCTACTTCTCCATCAAGCTGGGACAAACTGGAACCTTTCTAGGGACAGGAAGATCCGAGGCTAAAGCTACCATCCATTAGGGTACACACTGCTTTGCCTTCTTGCCATCCAGTCTAGTCCTAGAGAATTATTCAACGGGCAATTAAGATTTATAATCCAAATGGTCTCAAAATCATATCTCTGAGAAGTCAAGTCTAAATTAAATTAGCCCAGGCTTTTAGGTTCCCATGATCACATTTTCTCTTTTGAGCGAGTGCTTTTCGACACTCATAACTTCTCCTCTTACAGCGCATCCTCAGAGCGTCCCTGCAAGCATTCATCCCAGCAAAATCCGATAGATGATCCAAAAAGGGGAAGTGGTCCAACCCCAAAGCTTAGGAAAAGGCGTCAAGGGAGAGAGCTTCACTTCCTTCCACCAGTTTCTGAAAGTCCATGATTTTAGCCTTTCTGGTAAATATTACTGAAACTTCTCACACGGCACACACAGTATTTGACCAAACAAGAATGCTCCACTATAATTATCATGTATGGACAGCCTGAAACACACCCTTCAGAACTTTGAAATGAGATGCACGTGGAGACAGAATATGCATGCATTTATGATTATATTTCTCTATGTATGAAATCTTAGTGTCGCTCTTCACCAGCTGATATAAACCAGTGAACCAAACAGGTAACTGATAGATGCCATTCCTGTGGTCTCGCATCTCACAATGCTTGGGGCATATATCTGCCTAAGCCCTGAAGTGGAGGACAGAAAGAAGAAAAAGTACATGGAACTCACATTTCAGTGATGTTCTCCGGGTCCACACTGTTAGGTTCCAACCTTGGAAATGCCACGATGCCAGGAGAAGGCTCCGTACACCAAATCCTAGAAGCACTGCATTTGCAGGACATGGGGCAGGCGAGAGAGGCCCTCCAGAAGCCCACAACCAGCCAACATAAGCCCCAGAGCCGCGCCATGGCGGGTCCATGCCACCTCGGCCAGAGCGACATCCCTCGCCGCCAGTGCCCGTCAGTCTTGTCCCTACGCTGAGCCTGGCGTCCCCGCCGGAGGGAGGGGGGAGGCCTTTCCTGCGTCCTCTTGCTGCTCGGTGCCGGTGGCCTCCCGTGGAGTGGAGCGTACCAGAAGCTGAGCCTGTCTGGGTTGAGCAGGTTGGCGCAGGCCAAAGTGTTCACAGTGGCCGGGACATCGCGGGCCGCTGCTCCAAGCCACAGGGCGGCTGCATGGTCCTACACGCCAGGCACCACACGGTGGATCTCCCTGGACTCTTTGGGTCGTAGAACCGCTAAACCGGCACGGATATCGGTGCGCACCTCAGGGCTGAGGACAAACAGACATGGATGAGACTAAGCGTAGTCACTACACACCACCAACTGGGACACAGTCCCTCGGCGCTCTCCTTACCCCCACTAGACCCAAGCCTGTAGAATGGATGTCTGAGTGCCCAGCTCCCGCCCCGGAATCAACTTGCCCCACGGTGGCCCCCCAGTGTGCCCGCCCTCCCTCCAAGCCTGAGGCCGAGGCAGGAGAGGTCAGGCAAGGGTCTTTGAGAGCAGATCCCATGGCACTGGCCAAGCCAAGGACCCTCTAAAGAGGACTCGGAGCCTGCAGCGGCGACGGGGCCCCAATGATGCTGCAGAATCCTCCCCGGCCGCTGGGCGCGGGGAGGGGGGGGGAGAGCGGGCAGGTGGCGCGGCACGTCCCACCTGGGGAGCAACTGCGGCAGAGGGACAGTGCCGGCCGAGGCCACCGAGGACTGTCCGTGAGGCTCACCCGGCCTCGGGCCCCAAGCGCAGGGATCAGAGCGCGGTAGTAACAGCAGCAGCAGCAGCAGCAGCAACTGGGCTCTAACCCGCTGCCGCCGCCGCCGCCTCTGCTACTGCTGGCGAAGTGACGTGAGGGCTGACGCAGAGCAGGGGCAGAAACTCCAGAAAATTAGTATGAAATCCAAAAACACACACGCACGCACACACACACTCACACACACGCATAGCATAGCACCCTCCAGACAAAAGCAAGGCGGAGGGGAGGGAATCTGGGGGCGAGCAGGGAGGAGGAGGCTTAGTGCCAGTGGCTAGGCGCAGACAGCAGCATGTGGGAGTTCACACTCGCGCGCAGGCACACACCTTGGCGGGATAGTTATGCGGGTGTGCATGTGTGCGCGTGTGCGTGCATGCGTGTGTGTGTGTGTGTGTGTGTGTGTGTGTGGTGTGTCCCTTTAGACCCAGGTACCTCTGAAATGCAGCGTTGCGCCGCTGGATGCTTCCTTGATCCCTAATTCTTACATCTCTTCCATACCGCAGTAGAGGCTAGCTCCCGGTTTTTGAAATGGAAGCCGGTCTTGGTTAGGCTCTGAAAAAATGCGCTGATTCTTATTGTAGGAATCCTCCCGTTCCCTCTCCCTTTTCCACCCTGCTCAAAAGGGAAAGCAAGCTATTCCCAAAATATAGAAAAGGCAAGCTACACCCCCCCACACACACACGAAAATAAATATATAATGAGGTGCGTTGGCAACCAAGGACCGTTGCCCGGTTCCGGACCACCTATTTAGGGGTGGGTGGTTCCAAAGCTCTCCCTGACGGGATTTCTGCCTAAAGAGCGGAGCCTGCAGACACAAGTGTAGCTCTGATGGGCCTTTCTCCAGCCATTTGCTCCATAGAAAGAGCCCAGCGTGGGGAAGGGAGCGCGCCTGCCGTGCAGTGGGTTCCCTAAACGCTCTGCACCGACCCTGGCCTGTGGAGTGGGTGGCTCCGCGTCATCTTCTCTTATTCTTTAACCTGGCAGGATGCAGCCATTCGAAGATCACAGCTTCATTCCCCACGACACCCACCCCCACGCGGGGCACCCAAGCCCCAGTCCCCTGCCCGGCCGTACCTTGCGCGTGTTCATGTGCGCGCGCGCATGTGCGCGAACGTGTACCCTGAGCCCGCGCTGCCCCCAGCAGGATGTGCTTCCAGCTATCAAGAGGCCTGGCTCCGGCAGCGCCCTGGAGTCTCACTGGGGACACATGAGGCGATTTCGGAGGGTCGAGTGACAAACCGTAACTGCTGTGCGGGTGCAATTAAATGACCGCTATGGGCCATTCGCAAGCCAGGTCTGAGCCTCTTCTCACCATTTGCGGCTCTGACTGCCCGCATATCCGCAGTCATTTAAAAGGGAATCCGGTAGATGAGCCGCAGTGCCTGACACTTTCGAGGGCTCTGGTGCCCCCGCGCGGGGAGAAGAAGCCCAGCAGCACACTCGGATGCAATGGCCCAGTACCAACATCCTAAAGCCAGGCTCTCACCAGGAACTGCGCTGCAGGTGCGCTCCAGCACCAGATGCGCAACCGCAGCGCTGAGTGCACGTTACTGTCCAGATAGTGCGTCTCTCACCCGACTCAGTCAATCTCCTGCCTCGGAAGTCCTCCACGCAACACGAGACTATGTGCTGGAATCCAGTTCAAGACATGAGAATGGTCACCCATATGCCAGCAAAAGCCAGGAATGAGAAGGATGGAGGAACCAGAGATGTCAGGGTAAATGTTTGGGTCTCTGCACAATCTTAACACCATCTAGAAGGGTTTTCTTCTAGATGCCACGACACTTAAATGCCTGGCTGAAGCCTGAAGCAAAAGCCAGCAAGTCACCTCACCCCTTCACTGAGCCCTGATACATGTGGAGGCTGCACCAGAAAGCTTTAGGTCACTCAGCACTTCTGCCTGCGACCCTTGCTGCTGTGGCACAGAAACTTTGCCCAGTAGACACAGTGAAACCCTGCCCTGTACTGTCAATGTCATTTTAGGAAGGTGTGTGTGTGTGTGTGTGTGTGTGTACATATATACACTTGTATATATACAAATATATATATATATATATATGGATATACACACACATACATATGTGGGCTAGCCAACCATGACACAGTCAGAGGACTTGTAGAAGTGGGTTCTCTCCTTCCACCATGTGTGTCCTGGGATCAAACACAGATCAGGACAGGCACCAAGTGTCATTACTCACTGAGCCATCTTAACTTCCTATTGCTCACGTCTTTGGGGTGGAGATGTCCTAAGGACGCTGCGGACAGGAAGGAGTAGCCCCTCTTTCCTGTAGCCTGTCTCAGGCCTACTCTCCTGCTTTTCTCAGACAACTCCCATAGTGATGCCCCGTAGTGGCTGCAGTATTCGTGCACCACCCAAGGTTCTCAGCTTTGGTGTGGTTTATAGACAGAAGGGGTCTAATGAATGCTGGAATATCTGCAGATTCGTAGACTACATGTGCACTCCTGCCACACTGGGAGTGTAAGACTATCCCACTTAAACTAGAACGGGCGGCCGGCTTCCTGCCCATGTCCCTTGTACCACTGTCACGGTGTGCAGTGCTCTGTCCTTGAAACAAATTATTTATGGAAATTGCTTAGAGGTGGGGATGCTGTCATTTTTTATTCATTGACCAGCTCCAGATCACAGTGGGTGTGCGCTAACATGTGTGCTTAGTGGCAAACAAAATAAACTGAATTTGAAGCATGTCTTACCAACTGTCCCTCTCGCCCTGTAGTCCTGTGCTCTGAGTTCCCATATTCCTTCTAAAAACCTTACTCTCTGCCACCTCTAGCAACCAGATATGTCCTTCACTGGGCCAGGAAGGGCCTTCCTCAATTCACCCTGGCAGCTTAGCACACCATGGACAATATCAGGACACACAGATAACTGATAACTCTATTTTAGTTTACAGACTTAAAGATCTATATCAACTCTGAGACCTAAAAGCTATTATACAGAGACCATTCTGAGGAGCCCCCAGACCTTGGCTTTTGAGGACATAATAAACATTTTTAGGTGAATCACATGACATAAAGATTGCTTTCTCCCCGGGCCCCTTCAGTGAAGAGACAGGTTGGTGTGGATCCTGCCTGCAGTGAACCATGGTGTCGTCCCACATCTCTCCAGACACAGATGGTGAACCAGGGTAGGAATGCAGGTACATCGCTACCCAGTGCAGTACACACACACACACACACACACACACACACACACACAGAGCTTGCCCTTGGTACATGAAAAGTTACATAAAATAAACACACTTTTTTCTTTTCTGACATTTTGTTTTATAGTACTTACGATAATCTAGTAAATTGATTCTAACATCAAATACTGGGTTATAAAAGTCACAAAATGCTACCAACTTGTGTTTCTGACTGAAGATCAAACTCCAAATCAAACGACTAACTAAATATATAATGTATAAATATATATTTATAATACATAATGTATAAAATAACTTTTCTTTTTTAAGAAAATGGACACCAGACAACAAAATGAAGGCAATAGCAAAGCTTAACTCCCTTAATTTAGGAGACAAAACTCAGAGTCAAGGGCAATTAAGAAAGCAGAGCACTCAGGACAGAGTATAATGTGTGGAAAGCCAAGAAATCATAATTCTGATTATCATTTTCAGAGGCTGAAGCTACTTGTAACAGGGTGAGGGGAGAAACCCTGCACAGATGGAAGGGAACTGTGGCAACAAAAAGAATCAAAAGGTGAGGCTTTGAAGGGAGCCACTAAACCTCCTGATAGAAAGAATGCTAGATACTGTACTCTAAAACTGTAAAAAGGACAAATGACTGTGAGCTTGCTCCTTAAGATGGAAGTGTTGATAGACTCTGGAGAGGAGACCTGGAGCCATGGCTCACAGAGGACCCGGTTTAGTTCTCAGCATCCACTTGGTAACTGAGAGCTGCCTGCAACTCCAGTGCCAGGAGTTCTGATGCCCTCTTCTGGACTACTGGGGCACTGCATTGCAAGGTGCTTATGTACTCATTCAGGCAAACACTTCTATAAAATAAATCATTCTTTGTTAAAAGAGAAAGAAACAAAATGCCAGTAATAACAAGAATGACAACAATATCCAGATGATTATAACTATGAACAAAACCTATGGGTTTACTGTGAGCAACTGCATGCAAAAGCTTTGAAGACATAAATAAAAGACAGAAGCCAACAATGCTCTTGCTACAGGAAATGGAGGAGTTCCAGATCTTACATTGTTATGAATTTATCTTTTAAAATCTTCCTATGTGGGGGTTCTGAGATGCTTGCTCTGCAGACATGAGCACCTTAGTTCAAATCCTAGCACCCATATATATGGCTGTGCGTGGCTGCAACTCCAGGACTGGGGGTAGACATGGACAGGTCCCAAGAGCTCATTTGCTAGTCTAGACAAGAAAATAAGCTTCCTGCTCAATTAAGATCCTGTATCAAAGCAATAATTCAGAGAGGAACAGAGGAATATACCCAGCATCCTGTCCTGGCTTTGTGGATGTGCATAGCTACTCCCCAACACATATGCATCACCACCACCACCCCATTGTGCACGTGCATGCTCACACATGCATGCACATGTGCGCGCGCGCACACACACACACACACACACACACACACACATCTTCACACAAAGAGAATTCTAGGCCCAGATAATTTCACTAGTGAATTCTACAAAACATGGAAAATGACATAAAAAACTACCGACTTTCTTCTAGAGAATGAAGAGGGAGGAGTACTTTCCTGAACATTCTATTAAGTTGGCATGACTGTGACATTCAAATCACAGCAGTTGTGCTAACTTCCATTCTCACCAACACACTAAGAATTCGTCTTTCTCCTGCTTTGCTAGTCTTTCTCATTGTTTTGTTTTATTAAAGACTGATGTAAGAATGTCTTACTTACTTTTCAATTGCTATGACAAAACCCCATAGAGGAAAGGCTCAGAGTCTGCAGTTGTCACCCAGACGTAGAGAAAGCAAGATGATAATGCCTTACTAATAAAAGATACCAAGCCACATGGCTAACACAGAAAAAAAAAGGTTAATTTAAAATGTAAGAGTTAGTTAATAAAAAGCCTGAGCTAATAGGTCAACCAGTTTATAGTTAATGCAGACCTCTGTGTGTTTCTTTGGGACTAAACGGCTGAGGGACCAGAGGGGACAGAAACAACTGTCTACACACCATGACCAAAGAAACTTATAAAAGAAAGTTTTTGATTTGAGGTTCATAGTTCCAGAGGATCAGAGGGTCAGAGTCCATAACCATCATGACACAGAGTGTGACAGCAGGCAGGTAGGCACTGGAGCAGTAGATGAGAGCTCACATCTCAATCCACAACCATGAGGCAGAGGGAACTAACAGCAAATGATGTGGGCTTTGGAAACCTTAAAGCCCACCCACAGTGACACACCTCCTTCAACAAGGCCACACCTCCTAATCCTTCCCAAATAGATCCACCAATGGGGGCCATTCTCATCCAAACCACTGTAGATGGCATCTCATTACAATTTCTTTATTTAAATGTATATATTAAATCAAGCATACATGATACTGAATATCTTTTAAATATTCTATTTGTATGCTTCCCCCACCTCCTTCTCCCCCTCCTCCCCTTCTGCTTCTGCTACTGTTTGGTTTGTTTGGAATGCTTGGGATTGAGTCCAGGGCTTCATATATGCTAGTTGAGTGTTCTACCAACTGATTACATTTTCAGCCCTGTAATCTCTCTTGAGTAGAGTTTATTTGGATATTTTCCCATTTTAAAATTAACCTATTTTTTTCTGTTGAGTTTTTTTCAGTTCTTTATATCCACCAAATATAAACCTTTTCTTGAATAAAGATTTTCACAGTTTCTTGTAATCTACAGCTTATTTTTCCTCACATTGGTTATTTGTTTTGCAGAAGAATTTTAGCTTGATTAATCCCATTTTATTTATTTATTTTTCAAGCCTATAGTTCTATTTCTTCCTTTGGTTCCTGTGATTCACGTAACTGCTTCTCTGAGGCAGCAGGGAAACCATGTTTGATTTTGTAAATATAGTCAAAATCCATGACTAAGGCAGCCATAGCTCCTCGGGAGAAACCTATTGATGTTGTTTTGCTAAGTAATCATGTTGTCAAACTCCCTTCTAAATATTTATGTTAATACTCATAGATCTGTGCTGCTCCCAAACTTGATCAGAGGAGCTTCTTATTGCAATGGGTGGTGACCGGTGTGGAGACTCCTAACTGTTCATAGTGTGAAGACTAAGAGACTGACATGCTCAGAAATAAATGGGACATATACATCATGCATAACCCGGCCCCAAAGTTCAGAGAACATGGCAGAAGAGAGGGCAGAAAGAGTGTAAACGCCAGAGGAAGGGGGCGGGAACGTTGTGAGACGCTGTCCTCTGAACATGGCATGGCTGTTGCACACATGAACTCATAGCAGATACAGTCACCTGCATGAGAACTGCACAAAATCAAGCCAGTTAAAAATTCCAGCATGGTGGGAGGGGCTCCTGAGGCCTCACCCTACCTGAAGAGACACTGGCAGCTGATAGCTGTTGTGGGGAAAGAAAGGCACTTTTCTCTGAATGTGTAGATACTGGTAGACTCCCCCTGTGGCCCAGTAGATGACCTTGTGTCCAGCAGCATATAGACAGCACTAATTGAACTCAATAAGTTAGATGGATGGATAGATAGATAGATAGATAGATAACAGACAGATGATAGATAGATGGATAGATAGATAATAGACAGATGATAGATAGATAGATGGATAATAGACAGATGATAAATAGATAGTAGACAGATGATAGATAGATAGATAGATAGATAGATAGATAATAGATAGATTGATAATGGTGATAGGTAGATAGATAGATAGATAGATAGATAGATAGATAGATAGACAGACAAAGAGGTAGACAGAGCATTTTAAAATGGAGAGATCATCGTGGAGAAGGACATGACAGGGATCCTAGAGTGCAGCATAGGGGTGAGGTGAGTGTGATCAAGACACACTCTGTATAACAAATACCTGTTCAAAGAGTTAAAATATATTTAAAATAAAAATTTCTTGATATGTTTTGCTTCGGTGTCCTTTAAGCATTTGGTACACTGGATAAGCTTGGAAAGAAATTCCCCTTTTCCGTCTAGACTTGGAAAACCCAGCCATAATCCGCTGCAGCATCCACTTTCCTTCCTCCCAAGAGGAAACAGCTCTGAAACAGAAAAAATGGAACTGGCAAGTAGGAAGGGGCTTCAGCAAACACAATGGACAGTAGCTTAGGTTACCTCAAAGGCCAACTGTGCTCCTTTCTGGAGACTGAGACTTCTCTTCCCTCCCCTCCTCTTCCCTCTCCTCTTTTTCCTTTCCTTCCTTCCTTCCTCCAAGTTGTGCCAACCCTGCTTCCTTGGTGCTGCGAGGGAGCCCAGTAAGAATCTTTACCCTCTCAGCAGCCACTTAAATATGCTGAGCATCTCTTAAGGTCTCCTTTAACTTGAGATGCCAATTTCCCATTAGTCATACGATCGCTGTAATTTCCAGCGGAAAGACACTTTGTCTGGCCAGAGCGGGACACAAAATGAAAACGGCCCCTGCTGCTTGGACTTTTCAACCTGTTAATTTTTCACCATCTGCCCTGAACTCTGGGCTGAGCCTGATCCTGTCTTATTTTTTTTTCTTATTTTGTATTTTGATAACTTTAAAGCATTCTTGACTTCAGTCCTTTTGGACAGTTCTTGGACATTTATGCTGTTCTGTTGTATTCAGAACAAGGCTGTATCTCCCATCCTCTAGATTGTTCCACACCCAAACCTGGGTATGTAAACAATGCTTCTTCTCTGTGTGGCTCATTCAGAGCTGTGTGGTCAGAATTTTGCATTGCAGAATGTCACTTCTTTCTCAAATCAATATCCTCTTTTAGACTCATTCAATCACAAGATTTTATCTATTTTTCCACAAAAATAATATTTTTTTTCTAAAGCCTGGTATATTTACACAGTGTAGTCCCCAGTGCTACAGCTAAGCCAGATTTGTGCATTTCTTGGTTCCACTGAAATGTCCCTCCTCTCCCCTTCCATGTGCCAGAGAACTCTACCTGAGTGGCATTTGCTCAGGACTAGAAGCATCCCAACAAATGATGGAGGAGAGCGAATGTTGTTTAATCGGAGACATTGACACAGTTTTCTTTCTAAACATTAAACTGCATTTGTGCTGAACTTAGCTTTAACTGAGTAAAGTGTGTACCCCAGCCTCCATACTGTCTCTCTGAGAGCGGTGATTCCCACGAGTGCTGGATGCAGTGCCCCAGCCTCCATACTGTCTCTCTCAGAGCAGTGATTCCCACAAGCGCTGAGTGTTTAAACAGCAAGTTCTTCCCTTCCCATAGTGGGCTAGCATCCATCTGCTTCTGTACGAAGAGCATCTTAATTCCAACAGTGGGAAATGTCTTTCTCCTCCAGGGTTCAGGGAGGACTCTAGTGCCTGGAACACTATTCATGGCATTATCTATATTTCCGGGTATTCTATCCAACTTGTCTGTCACTTGCTAAGGGATTGCCCAGTCTTCAGGAAGATAAAGAGAAGAAATAGAGGGCTGTTGCCAGTAAGTGACATGGAAGTTGCCTGGGTCACTTTAACGTGCATTTCTCTGGTGAGAATGTGTCAGGTTACTTCTAAGTAGCTGGCAGTGAATGCCATTATTAACTGGGTGTGGCCACATATTCTGGGTAATTGGTCAGGTGCTATTTATCAAGACAGACAGATGAAATGG
This sequence comes from Dicrostonyx torquatus, assembly GCA_028555095.1. NCBI lineage: Eukaryota > Metazoa > Chordata > Mammalia > Rodentia > Cricetidae > Dicrostonyx > Dicrostonyx torquatus. The sequence goes on from JAQHUG010000152.1 coordinate 1,048,115, forward strand.
ATGCCAGCTAGTTAGTCAACATTATCTACGCAAGGATCCTAACTAGAGCATCAAGAAACAATGTGGGTTCTTACAGACTACATTATATTTAGATTAAAATAACACTTAGTGGGCAATTTAGGATAGACACAAAAGTTGGTCATCTACAATACTCAAGGAAATAGGTTTTTATACTTTGACATGAAAAAATTTTTTAATGATATATGAGGGATATTGTGGTTAATAGATTCCACTGCCTTAACTTTTAACACTAAGTACCCATAGTCTGGGTCATTGTTCTATAGAAAATAAAAACCCACAGGTATTTTGTTGCATCCTTTTTTTCTCTTTCAGAGAAGCAAGCAGAGTGTGTGCTTTGTGCTATAGGAATATCCAGGGACATTCTTAGTGTTGCTACTGAGACCCCTGGGCTCTGCCTTCGAAAGGACACAGTCTGTGAATGCAGAGCTCTTTGAGAAACCACCCTGGTTCCTCAGCCGCTAGGAGATGAAGATGGAAGTAGGTCAGGCTTGCGACTGCAAACTCTGTGTACTCTCCCTGTGATGTGGACTCCACGTCCCTCCTCCCCGAAGCCAGTCATAGCAAGACTTCCTCAGTCAGTGTAAATAAAAAGCTATCTCTACATGATTCCTGAGGGCAGATCATCAGAACAAATGCACCTCCACCTCACACCCCAAAAGGTTCATCTGTCCTAAGAACCTTGGACTGCCATGTAGGCCACCATGCCGAAGTCTTCCAGACCCATGTATTGTGGACAGAGGCTGTTATGTCCTCCAGATGAACTCACCCACCACCCCGATACCACGGAGTGATTCCTATGGGTGTCACCTAAAAGGGAAGAATCAACATTCTTCCTGAATTCCCAACTCCTGAAACTGGGAGTTAGAGACGATGATTATTATTATCTTAGGCTGACGAATATTTATGCCAGCATTGGTTAGCCCAAAGGAAGAGGATCCAGATGCCAATGCTCCTTTTCAGCCCTGACCCTGTAGGACTCACGGGAAAGCCACAGAGGCATTGCTTCCTTGTTTCTGCAGTGGCTCAGGAATCTTCTCCGTTTCTCTATGTATTGTGTCGGAAAGTAATTTCTCTCCATCCAAAAGTCAACTTCTAGATATTCTGACAACGCGCCTTGTTAGTGCTTGTAAAGGAATAGATTATACATATACATATATTCTTAAATGTTTCTTAAGGTAGCCCAGACTTCCTTTCAACCATCTAGAAGCCAAGGTAGCAGCCACCATCAGCAACATTGGCTCCCATGTCCTGACTGCCAGAGTAATATTTCTGTTTATTAAGTAAACTTAGAGATTATTAAGAAAATGTTTTAGCTTGGATTTAAGAAAGAGAGAGAGAGAGAGAAAGGGGAGATGAAAAAAGTAAGGATGGGAGGGGAGGGAAAGGGGGAGGAGACACTCCCAGAGAAGCATTTCAGGAAACATTTCAAACCTTCAAATTTCAAGATTTCCATTTCTCCTCAGGTCAATTAGTAGACACTTCTAAACTCTGGATATTTAAACATGACTATCACCCAGTAACTATCTTCTAAGAACTTGACACCCTTTAGAAATACATACAGAAAAGAAGATCGTTTCGATTTGCATGACTCAATCCTGAAAACATGTACAGAACTCCATCAGAGATCAGGTGAGGTTTTGTGGAGACAGTAGACCTTGAGCTGAACCTTGGAAAAGTGATCGTGAAGACAGTATGGATGACTGCACAGAGTCTGGCAACTGCGCAGCCTGTGGGAGAAAGCAGAGCGGGTTCAAGTCATAGCTTTGCCCGCACCTTTTCTGTCATCTCCCCAAAATTAGCTCCAGCTGTGTGTGCTAGTCTCTTGCCCTTCAGGTAGACTCTGAGAAGACACGGTAGCTGCTTTGACTTGGGACACCCTAAGGATGGTCCACTCTTAGGATGCAGTAACCTGTCCGCGTGATGTTAGGTGATTCTTGTTTCTACCTGCACCTGACAGGCCTAGAAGCTCTTCCACCTATTTGCATATGTGGCTCCTATTTGCATGTGTGGTCTCTCTCTTCTTTCTTTTCTGTCTTGAGTTCTTCTCTCTGGGCTTTAAGTAACCTTAGACCCTGTTCTATACTAAATATGATAACTAGAAAACTTTAAGTAGACAAAGTCCAAAACAGAAGCTCAATTATGAAGTCAGCCAGCCAAGAGAGATAGAAAATCTATTCTGTAGCCGGGCGCCCATCTCTGTGAGATTTGGTTGTTGTTGTTATTGTTGTTTAATCTAATTTATTTCTGTTTCTTAAAGCACCCTCATAGCCAACTGGCTGATTTTATGCTTTATAATAAAAATACCCACCTTCTTCCTAGAAAACCCCAGAGATTCTGAAAAGTCCTTTGTAAATGAGCGGCTTGTCCTCTTACCTTCCCCCAGTGGCTCTCCAAAACCTCAGCAAAGCCTCCCCACCACCTGGAAGACATCTGTGTGGAGCGGCTTCTTATGGATTAAGGAGAATGTCCTGGAGACAAAATAAGTCCCCCTACCTCCCATTTCCTTTGAGAGCATCATCCAGGATCAATAGATGTTTTTAATCTGTTTCCAAAGAATAATTCCACTTCTGAGGAAAAAATATTAATTCTAAATTTTAGCATTCCAGAACAACAGTCTTCAAAGGCAGCTATCAGATCCTCATAACACAACCGAGAAGACCAGTTATTGTTATTTAAACCCGAAAAGAAGAAGTGCCACTCAGAACTTTGATTGGGAGGGGCCATTCTGATGCCATCCCCAGAAGACTCAAAACCTCAAGGTTTTTGCAACCTTTCCCTGCCACTGGTTCTAATCTATGTTGTACTTTGAATTCTTCATTCTTTAAAGAATTGAGTAAATAGTGTCCAAAGACAAAAGAGCATGAAGCCAACGCTTGATGCAGTCTCGGTGTTTAACCTTTTTGTTCCGTGTCTGCAGGTTTGACTTCACAAGCGGCAGGGGAAACTATCCACTGTGTCTCACAGGCTCTCAGATAACTAATTAGATATTATCTTTGGATGTGGGAAACTTGAAATCTTCACCTTCACTATGCCAAAGTGAAAAGAGGCATGTAATGGAGGCTCAGGGGCTCCCCACCAGGAGAGGGGCTCCCCACCAGAAGGGGCTTCCCCAACTGGATGCAGCCTCTCTGTCTTAGGCAGAGTTTCTAAGGCTGTGATCAAGCATGGTGACAACTTGTGGAGGAAGTGCACCATCCAGGGAAGTCGGGGCAGAAGCTCATCATTCTCTTCTAAGCCCCTAAGAAACAGCCCACTGAACTCTGAGTACTTGATGACTTTTCTAGCCCAAAGTTCAGATGACACCACAATCATCCCCAAAACACATGATCAGGTCTGTCACCATAATACCCTATGACCTGGTGCCAATTTCTGTGTTCGTTTCATTTCTGTTTCTGTGGTAAGATATCATGACCAAGGCAACTTATAAAAGAAAGAGTTTAATTTTGCTGATGGTTCCAGAGGTTTAGAGTCTATGAAGGTAGAGCAAAGGCTTGGGGACAGGCTCACATCTTGACCTTCAACCAATAGGCAGTAAAAAGCACACTGGGAATGGTGGGAGTATTCTGAAACCTCAAGGCCTGTCCCCATTGACACAATTTCTCCAAGAAGACTATACCTCCTAATCCTTCCCAAACAGTTCCACCAGCTGGGGACCAAATACTTGAACAGATGAGCCTGTGGGGGCTGTTCTGATTGAAACCACTGCACCACCCTGCTCACTATAGGACAAGCAGCTCACAAAGCTACCTCTCTGCCTATAACAGGGTCTGGCATGGAGCTGGCCATGAGCAGAGGTAACAAGGTGCACAGTGACTTCCCTGGAGGAAGCAGCCTGCTGTCTTCCATTTGCATGTTTTCATAGGACATAGATCCGGCCTACATCGAGTAGAGAGCCCCACAGAGCTCCCTGTTATGCTAGCCTTTCTTCCGCAACCTTCTTTACTCTCTGAGGTATAACTTTCATTACAAACGCAGTGATCCAATGTAGTCAGCTTTCTGGGTAGAGAGGGATAATACCAGAGCCCCTTAATTCTTCTATTTAATATCTAATTCACAGTGAATGAGATGCAGCTACATGCTTCTGAGTTTGACATAGATCTCTACATAAAGAAACCCATTTCCCCATACCTCCTCGTATTTAACTCTCCTAAGAACACTATTAACAAGTGATCAGAGTCAGCTGGAGACCAAGAGCTGGATCGTCTTCCCGCCTCTTCTCCTTCACATGTGACGACATCCCCTGCACCTTCCAGATCTGTGCTCCAGGTCTAAGCCCACATCTGTTCAGACCAGGGCTCAATAAGAGCAGAACCAAACTTTAAAACAAGGCAGAACAGAACACAAAACACTGGCATTTATCGTTAATCCTTTCCCTTCCCTCATCACTCTTCTTGATTACTGTTTATTTTTCAGAATTTCTCAGCAACACAAGCAGTTTTGTTTCTGCTCTGTTTCCTGTCACTTGTCTGCAGACAGCCTGAATGAGTGAAGCAGAGGAAGACGGCCATCGTGAGCTGGAGATGGCTATCATGGCTGCCATCATTTCTCCTAGACTCCCAGTAGGCTCAAAATAACTTTACTGTGTTCTTACTTGTAGCCCACACATATTTATGCCTATTTTGAGATAAAGAATAATTTGATACAAGTATATCATGGGCAAAGGCCATGCCAGGGTAACTAGCATATTCATCCCCCGGGGCAGTGACTCCTTCTCTGTGCTAAGAACTGTGGTGATTTTAATGAGAATGTCCCCCACAGGCCCTGGTACTTGAACAGTTGGTCCTTAGTTGATGGTACTATTTGGGAACGTGATGGAGCCTGGCTGGAGGAAGTACATCACTTGGGGAGGGCTCACATTTAAAGATGTGAGCTCTCAGCTTCCTGCTCCAGCCACTCTGCTTACCTCTTGATCCCATGCCTGCCTGCAGTGGTCGATTCTCATCCCTCTGGAACCACACACCAAATAAACCCTTTCTTCTGTAAGTTGCTTTGGGTCATGGTGTTTCATCAGGGCAAGAGTCAAAAGTCACGCAAGAGCCTTAACGCTCTTTCCCTACCCTCGTAGAATACAGATACCTTACAGTGTAGAACTCTATAAGTGGTTTCTCCTAACTACATGCAAATTAGCACAGCCATTCTGGAAAACAATATGGAGCCTTCTCAAGAAACTGGAAACAGAACGGCCAGATGATCCAGCATTCCACTACTGGGGATACACCCAAGGAAAATAAAGCCATTACAGGAAGTATTTTCCACAAACAATGTATGGAACAGTTACGTCTGCCAGCTGTATTTGATCTGTGACTGCTTATCTAAGAACCCACCTTAAACCGTTACAAAACCTTATGGATGTGCAGGAATGCAAACAGAGACCACAGTGATACCTCTACCTCGACTCCCAGTCCATCATTTGAGGGACTTTAAAAACACAGAGACTATCATGGGCAGTTTGACTTAATGCTTGTTTCTTTTCTAAAAATGTACACACAATGGGACATTCATAAAGAAAGGAAATAAGAAACTCATTCACATACACCCTATATAAGAACTTTCTGGAAATGGATTGCAGAAGCATCACATAGAAGCACAGGCCAGCAATCCCAGCATTTGAGAGGTTTTGACAGGAAGGCAGCTGTTGGACCCTGGGCTAGGTGAGATTCTGATGTGGGATTCCCTCTGTACGCTATGAATATGTTTTATTAACATTGGTTATTAAAGAAGTTGTTTCAGCCAATGGTTTAGTAGAGTAAAGCCAGGTGGGAAATCTGAACAGAGATATAGAGAGAAAGTAGGAGGAGCCAGGGAGAGGCCATGTAGCTGCCAAAGGTGAAAGCCATCAGCTGCAAGCCAGAACCTTACCAGTAGGCCACAACCTCGTATCAGTACACAGATTAATGCAAATGGGTTAATTTAAGATGTAAGAGTTAGCTAGAAATGTGCCTAAACTATTGGTCGAACAGTGCTGTGATTAATATGGTTTCTGTGTTATTATTCGGGTCTGGGAGACTGGGAAATGAATGAGCAGTCTCCACCTACAAGATTCTGTGTCAGAACAAGACAGATCATGGATGTCTTTGTAAAAGGACAAAATACTGGGAGTTTAAATATAGGATAAAGGCTAAAGAGATGGTTCAGAAGTTAGGAGCACTTACTGCTCTTGCAAAGGGCTTGGTTCTGTTCCCAGTACCTACATGGCAGCTGCTGTCTGTAACTCCAGAGGAATCTACTGCCCTCTTCTGGCCTAACCAGACTACCTCATTCACATGGTATACATACATTCATGTAGACTCACACACATACACATACATAAAAATCTTGAAAAAAATAGAAAAAAAATCTTGAGATTTAGAAAGTATAATTCATAAGAAAAAGTTGACATTGTACTTCACCAGCTTTAAAATATTTTTCTATGAAAACATTAAAAGGATAAAAATAAATGAAAGTAAATGCATTTTTATACCACACAGCCAACTAGAGAACCTAAGTGTGGACTACACAAAGAACCCTCAAAATCCCAGTTAGAAAATGAGCTTCAATTGGAATACTTACTTCACTGAGAAAAAGATCTTTCTCTCTGTGTCTCTGTCTCTCTGTCTCTGTCTCTGTCTGTCTCTGTCTCTGTCTCTGTCTCTCTCTCTCTCTCTCTCTCTCTCTCTCACACACACACACACACACACACACTACACACCACACACCACTGTGGTTTGAGAGAGAAATGTCCCTCATTCCCCACAGGTTCAGTATTTGAACACTTGGCCCCCAACTGGTGGCACTCTTTGGGGAACCTTTAGCAAGTGTGACCTTGCTGGAGGACATGCATTCCCCCAGGTGAGCCTTGAGGGTTTATGGCTCCGTGGGTTGGGGATGGCTAGGGTGTGGGGGAGTTATGGAGGATTAGCATGAGCAGGATTTGGGAGAATATTCAGCTTTGCATCTTAATGTGAAGATTCCAGTCCCGTGAAGCCACACGTGGGATGCACACGGTCCTACGCTTACAAACAGCACACAAAGAGCTGTGGGACGTAAGTCAGATCTGTAGTTTGTGCTTGTACCAGTTTTCTGGTTGACATTGTTCTGTGATTACACACAGTTTCGGCTTTGGGGGAGACAGGGTTGAGGGGTCGGAAAAATTCCCTGTATATTCCTGTACAATTATCTCTGAGTCTGAAACCTCACAGTGCCAGTCATTACTATAAGAAACTATTTACACTTCACATTGCAAGAGTGCCCAAAATTCAGGGCAACATGGCACCAGGCTACCTCATCACTTTCCTTCCGAGTTAGATTGTACTCAAACATTTTTATGTGATGGCTTTCACAGTTACTGACTAATCCAGTGGCCTCCAAAGAAAACAAACCAAACATCCCTGTAACAAAAGGGGCTTTGTTGTCTTTCAGCAAAATCCCATAGTTTCTGGAGTTTCCCCCAGGGTTAAGCAAACTGAGTCACCAGCCTTAAAGAACTGGGGAATAATGAATTGCTCAAAAGATAAAGAAAGAGGCTTGAAAAACCAGCTACTGCAAAAAACGCCCCTGATTCTGGTGAACTTATTTCCCTCGTGGAAGTTCAAAACTGGACTTGCTGACTGGGAAGGTGTCCCTTCACTGTGACCCGGAGACAGAGCCCTCTGTGCTGTCTTACTCCACCTTCAACCCAAGTTAACTCTGGACTAGCCCAGCTGCAGAACAGGCAGTCCCGGGCAGTTAGCTCCGCCCCCCGGAGTACGGGGCCCCGGAAAGGTGCCTTGGGACCTTGCCCGTGAGAGCAGAGTGAGGAGAGCTCAGTCAGGCTTCCCAGAGTTGAGCTCACTGGCGTGTGAGATGTGGAAAGTTCTGTGTGGAAACTCCATTTCCGGGCCCTACGAAGAACTGTAACTTGTAGACACACAGGAAGATCTGGAAACGTGCCTTGGTTGCAGTATCACTCAGTGTTTCGTTGACTATTTTTCTTGTTATGTATTTTCCTGATAACTATTCCTTGCAAGCAGCCATTCTTCATTGCAAACTATTCAGGCCTAAGCTTGTTCCATCCCCTTCTGAAAGACAGACAGGTTGGCCCACAGAGCCCATGGGTAAACCCTCCCACCCCGGCCGTCTAAAGCGGTGTATAGGATAACTTCCGGATCATGGGATTTTTCCTAATCGTCCTTCTCAGCATCCAGAAACTATCAGAACTAGCGAGTACGGAATTCAACAGAACTCTGGGGGAGAGGACCCAGGTGCACGTTTCTTGGCTCCACCCTCTGCTCACCTACTCTAGTGCAGGTGGCTTACAAAGGTCTTAATCCTTACACCCAGAATAGGAAGATCCTCAAAATACTTGACTGCTCCTTCTCGAAAACATGTTGCTAAGAGCAAAGCAGATTATTTCCATTCAACGCTGCATCTAAGTACCACGCCAAATTGTCACCCTTTCCCAGACCACCCCATAAAATCTTCTCTTCATATCCACGGTGCTTTTTATAAATCAAATACCTGACCCCTTGTGCCCCTCACAGGGCTTTATAGACCTCTCTCCTATGCGTGGCATCTACACGTGTCTGGTAGTCGGAGAGAGCTCTTTTCTAGGCTTGGAGACAAACATCAGCTACCTCTCCACACTCGGGCTTCAGACAAGCTTCAGCGGAGCCAAACTGCCGTTGCCCGTACTCTCTTTCCCAGAGGGAAGAAGGGCAAAAGCTGAGCTCTTGCCAGAGGTCATTATAAAATCAGGGGCCAACTTACACTCACCCTCTTCTGCATCTGTCACCAAAAATTAATCCCTGCATGCCAGTGTGTCCCACCACATTTAAACTCTAGCCGGGTTTTTTATTTTTTTCTATTTCTTTATATTAGACCAGACTATGCATTCATTTTATTAGGTTTTTACAGATGAATACAATGAGAGAATACACTGGACGATGCCCGAGTCTTCTGTTTGTCTCTCTCAGCTTTCCTGTTTATCCACGAATACGACCCTGGTGAGGCGATATGGCTCTACTGCACCTGTTCTTGGTGCTTACATTTTGGTAATTAAGCCAGAGCTTCCTGGCCCAGGTGCCTATGCCCAAGTACCAGCTTCATCGCTCCCTCCAGTGTTTATTAACAGCAGCTCCAGGCTTCAGAGATGCTGAGCAAAATGTGGAGAAAATGATCCCAGTATACACTAATATGTTTATATTTCATTTCCTAGGCTACAGAATGGTAAATAGCCATAACTGTTTTTTAAAGAAATAATTAGTGTTCCCTTTTAAATATATATGAATTACACAGTTGTCATGTTAATTTTTAATTGATTTTTATTAAGCTCTACATTTTTCTCTGCTCCCCTTCCTGCTTCTCCCCCTCTTCAACCATCCCCCAAGGTCCCCATGCTCTCAATTTACTCAGGAGATCTTGCCTTTTACTACTTCCCATGTAGATTATATCTATGTATGTCTCTCATTGTTGTCTAAGTTCTCTGGGATTATGATTTGTGGGCTGGTTTCTTTGTTTTATGTTTAAAAAAACACTTATGAATGATTACATGTGATAATTGTCTTTCTGTGTCTGGGTTACCTCACTCAAAATGATGTTTTCTAGCTCCATTCATTTTCCTGCAAAATTCAAACTAAATGGAGAGAAACTCCCAGCGATCCTACTGAAATCAGGAACAAGACAAGGTTGTCCACTCTCTCCGTACCTCTTCAATATAGTTCTTGAGGTCCTAGCCAGAGTAATAAGACACCAAAAGGAGATCAAGGGGGTACAAACTGGTAAAGAAGAAGTCAAACTCTCACTATTTGCTGATGATATAACGGTTTACATACGCGACCCCAAAAATTCTACCAAAGAACTTCTACAACTCATAAACACTTTCAGTAATATAGCAGGATACAAGATTAAGTCATGCTAATTGTTAAAGGGACTCGGGAGTCAAGGACTAGAGAGAGAGAGGCAGCCATAGCTGGGAAGACAAAACAAGTATTGGGATGCCTGCAGTCTCCAGGGCATCTCCATAGACTTGCTGTGCAGAGTCTGTGTGAGCGCGGTTCTGTTTTTACACTTCTAATAGAAATTTCTGGAGTGAGCTTCAAAATATTTGCTGTGACCCTTGAGCAAAGAGCACAAAGCACAGGTTCCTTAGAGCTTTGCTGTGAACCCCAGGTTCTGATGCCACTGGTTTCTGATGGCTATGGGCTACCCTGATAACTGACACACTTAGAACAAAAGTAGGCCAAGACGTAAGTTACTGAGCATTTAAACCATTGGTGGGAGGCAATGTTTGCTCATCGGGAAAACGCTGAGGACCGAACACTTGGACAGTAGTGAGCGTATGCACTGGACCAACAGGTTTTCATTCCTTCATGGAGTCATCAAATGATTTGAGGGGATGCTATGTGTGCTGGGTCCAGAGTGACATTTTAAAATGAGTTTTTTAATTAATCACAATGAATTAATTCATCTAGCTACCTGCTGGAAAATGTCTGCTACTGGCACATTACCCATGAGGAGATCAGAGAGCAGCTTGCAGGAGTCGGTTCTTTCCTTTCCACCATGCAATTTCTGAGTCTCCAACTTAGGTCAGTAGGCTTGGCAACAAGTCCCTTAACCCATCTAGTCATCTCCCCAGCCCCAAAGGGATTTTAAAAATAATTTTCTTTGACATTTTTGTTTGTTGCCATCTATCCCTCATTGCCTTACAGTCTCTCAAGTGTCTTTTTCTACCATGAGATCTTAGACCTCTGATTTCTGCTCATCTTTGATTACCTCCCCAGCTCCTTCCACTGCGCTGAGAACATTCCTCTTCTGGAGTACACCCTCTCTTACCTGACACATCCTGCCCCCTACACCTATTCTTCAGATAAGCCTTTCTTGGCTCTTCCAGGAGTGTGGAGGCCCAAACTGTGAGCCTATTTCCACCTTGTCTGAAGGTCAGCGAGTTTTAGCCTGTTCAGAGTTGTGGACAACAAGTGTGGCTACACACCCTGACCTAATGTGTGGTTACTTGGTCTTTTTGACATTAAGATGGTCCGTACAGGTAGAATTCAAGCCTACTCTGCTCCTTCTTTTGAAATAGGAGGTTTGACCTTGGGAGTGGCTGCCTTCAGGATTCTTGGTCTAGGGTGGCTTCATTGCCTAAACAACGAAATGCTTTTCTCATGAATTAATGGCTTGATGTCTCAAGTACTGAAGCGAGTAACTGTTCTAATTGTCCTTTGTGTCATGTTAAAGCAATCTTTTATGCCCCCTCCATTGTATTGGGATATAAAAGTGTATGAAGAGCCGGGCGGTGGTGGCACACGCCTTTAATCCCAGCACTCGGGAGGCAGAGACAGGCGGATCTCTGTGAGTTTGAGACCAGCCTGGTCTACAAGAGCTAGTTCCAGGACAGGCTCCAAAGCTACAGAGAAACTCTGTCTCGAAAAAAAAAAAATTAAAAGTGTATGAAAACTTAAACTCAGGCTTTTGAAACCTTAAAGCCAAGCCCTTTGAGTACTCACTGGCTCGCCCTCCTGGTCCTGTCCTATGCTTCTGTTGTATTATTTTCACTTGCCTCCTTTTTCTCTTTACTTATTTTTCTAATCCCCACGGCCCTGCCCTGGCTAGTGGTATCCTTGTCAAAGCTGGTCTCTGACCCAGGAGTTGCTCTAGGAAAGCCCAGTGGCCAGCTCTAATACTCAGCTTATCACTTTAGCCTTAAATATACACTAGTGGAATGTGAAGCCACCCATCTCTGATCCATTCTCCCTGACTTCTCTATATCTGCACTCAGATATGTGGCACCCAGAACTGTAATGAGTTTTACTCTATTAAGATACATTTCCCAATAACTTGTTTTCACCCTCAGCTGGTCTAGTAATCACATGCGGGACACCTGAAAACATTGATCTCAGTGAAACCAGTAAGCGGCTACTTGAACTCTCATGTCTAAGAGAGGATCAACGGACTGTGTTGTTTTCACATGCTACAGCTACTTAACGTTGGGTGAGTGCATGCTAAAATAAAATGAGCCTGGGAATTCTTTCCTCTTAACCTCAGGCTGGAATATAGAATACAAATATTTATCTAAAATGAACAATATTATATAAAACAGATGAAACATAAAATGTCCCAGGAAGAAAAGTTAAATATCCCCAAATGTAAACAATAGTGTCCAGGTGTTAGGGAAGTATTTTGTCTTCTCTGATTTGCTTCTATCCCCACCTTCTATGAGTGTGCTTTGTATTATTCAGAAAACAAGCATGCTGCAAGCTGTCATTCCTAGCTCAGGTTTGTTTTGTTTTGTTTTTTTTCTTCAAATTTTTGTCCTTCAGGTTTTCATTTGTACCAAAACGTTGTATTTCAGATTCTTTAGAAATTCATGCCCTGTTGATTAGCTCCAGCCCTCCCTTAGTGTCAAGGTTGTCTGAACTTCAGGACTGCGAGCTGACTCAGCATTGTTCAAATGAAGTCAGAATCCTTCCGCCAGAAAAAAAGGGGGGTGGGGCATTCATTAAGGCCCAGGATGTGAGCCAACGAACCACAGTCACCAGCCTGTCACCTCAGTACTGTCTCCAAATGGCAGACGAGTCAGTGGCTGTCACTCTTCACTCAAAGCAATATTCTTTGTTTTTATTATCATTTGGGAAAGGGAAAAATAAAAGCTGAGATTCTTCCCATGTCCAGTCCCTGCTATTCTGACCCACTTTCCTCCTGATCTTATTCTCTTTTCCAAAAATAAACTACAAAGCACTTAGAGTCTTTCCGAGTCAAGCACCAGGCTTAAAAGTCCACTCTGGTTCACCTAATGTGAGCCTTTATGGTTCGTGTTCTAGATTTTCTCTGGGGAACATTTTCCTCCTCAAGATACAAATGGGAGGCTAAGAGCTAAAGTTCGGGGCATTTTCATCACCAGGTTCACAGTGTAGAAACTGAGTTCTCTAATTGGAGAATTATTGCTAGCAAAATGAATCTGTTTGCTTCCCCCTTCATGTGTTTTCCTTCTGCTCCTCTTCTCTCCTCTCCTCTCTTTCCTCCTCCTCGTCCTCTTTCTCCTCTCCTCTTCTTCCTTCTCTCCTCCCCTTCCTCTTCTTTCTCCTCTCCTCCTTCCTCTCTTCTTCCTGCATATGTTTGAAGCCACACACTGGTTTGATTGAGAGTGGTTCCCATAGGCTTGTTTGTTGGAATATTTGGTCCCCATTGGTGGAACTGTTTGGGAAGAGTTTGGAAGTGTAGGTTTTTTTTTGAAAAGGTGTGTCACTAGGGATTGGCTTTAAGATTTCAAAAGCCCATGTCTTGGTATCTGCCTTCTGCTGTGGATCAAGATGTGAGCTGTCAGATGTTGCTCCAGCCTCCTGTGGGCTTGCCTTGGTTTTGTCATCATGGACTCTGACTCTCTGGAACCCTGAGCCCAGTAAAAGTATTGGTCATAGGGTTTTCACACAGCATTAGAGAGGTAACAAAGGTGGGCCCTCTGGATGTATCACCACTCATTGATCATGAACACGTAGCCATAAAATGATTTATCTGCATGTATATGTGTGCACCACATGCAAACAGTGCCCACAGAAACCAGAAAAGGTTATCATGTCACCTAGAACTGGAGTTACAGATGATTGTAGCTGGAGGTATAGCCAGCTGGTTGCTGGGAAATGAACTTGGTTCATCTGTAAGAGTAGTCAATGCTCCTAATCACGGAGCCTTCTCCCCAGGCCCCCTACAGGGAATGTCTTATCTTCACAGTCTTTCTCCACTGAAACAAGGTGAAGTTTAAACTCCTTCTTCTAGATGTTTGTGACAGTAAGGGAAAAACTAACCATGCTGATTTTCTAATGTAGACAATAGCACGACTGTGGTTATGATATGGTTTCTTGCATGTTTCCCATTCCTAATAAAAAATAAGATTTCCAAGCTGGGTCTCATAATTCTCCACTAAGGACCAAAGAACCACCACAAAGACATAATTCAATAAAACTCATGCTTTAAACATAACAAAAGCTAACAGCAGAGATTTGTGCTGAAAAGAAGCTAACATAATTCCCTCCAGTGAGGTTTATTGGAATGAGAGGACCTCAAGGCCAAGATTGGGTCTCTAGGTGGGAAAGAGAGTGTGAGACACAACTATATAATATGAGGTAAAACATTAGACACAATTGTAAATATGAGGAACAGTGTGAGACACAAATGTACAACACATAGTGGGACAGTGTGAGACACAACTGCACAATGCATATGGGGATCTGAACAAGATGGAGAAACAAGGGGAAAAGAGGCTTTAGAATCTGGGGAGAAGCTTTGCTGAGAAGGAGAGAGAGAGAGACAGAGAGAGAGCACTGCCATGACAGGGATGACAGAGGCATGGGTCACAGAAGATCCCCAGGGAGTCTCGCAACAAAGGAAAAGTCTGACTTTTGGGGACCTTTCAGGGTAGCAGAAAGTTTCACATCGTGTGATTTAGTTCAGCATAGCTCATCACGAGGAACCTGAGGAAGCCAGGTAGAGGTCAGGACAGCTAAGAGAGAAGCTCATGTGAGCACGGGTGCAGGGAGATGTGGCCTCTTCAAGCTGTGGGATTTGGCCTTAAGGTTCAGGCCATGTTCCTACATTGTAAGTGTTTTCTCTATAACAATGGCCTGGACCAGTGTGCATAAGCTACAATTTGAGAGGAGGAAAAGATTGTATGTGGGGGTAGAGAGGATGAGCAAAGGTTATAAATCAGTTTGCTGTGGAACCGAGTCCATCTTCCAGTTAAGATGCCCCAATTTTAAAATCTGAAAGGGTAGGATACAAAATGCTTTTACTCCAGTAAAATATGGATTGTGTTAGAAAAGGAGCAGTTACCATAACTTAGGGATTGGGGGAAATGTCAATGAGTCATGAAGGACAATGAACAGGTTTTCCAGTGTCTACTGAGATTATTATTGATGTTGGTGTCTACTCAAAGGGAGCATTTAGCTCCTGGAAAATGGGGGCAAGAGAGCTGTGAAGAAGAGGTTTTATCACAGAAAATGCTCTTTCTAATATTTTCTTTGAAGGGCTTCTGAGGTTCAGGCCTGTCAAATGTTTAATGAATGTCTAGGTAAGTTTCCCTATTAGTGGACACTGTCCATAATGGGAGTAACAAAGGGCACTTGTGTAGACCGTGGATGTTGGTCATTGTAATTACAAGACCCAAAAAACTGATCTGAATCAGAGTTTTGCCCCAGCACTACTTAGAAACAGAGCCAAATGTCATTTGGAAAGATCAGGTGACACCTTTTGCCCAGAAAACAATAGCAAAGGGAATGGGGGTGAGTCTAGAAATGATACAGGATCCCACAGGCTTTATGATGAATCAGGGGACCGTCAAGACAACACGTATAGGCAGAATGAGAGATGTGCCAAATTCCAGAGTGAAAGGCACCTTACATTTCAAGGTGGAATGCAAACAGATAATTGCTTTATTTTTTTATATAAGTATTAACATTTCAGTTTTGCTTTGTGTATATGTGTGTATGAGTGCTAAGTGCACACAGTTACCTGCAGAGGCAAGAAGGCATCAGCATCACAGCTCCTGGAACTGGAGAGCTGCTGTTTGGGTGCTAGGAACCAGGCCCAGGTCCTCTGAGCATCTCTCCATTCCTGGATGGTTACTTTCCATCGGGTCAAAGGGAAGAGTGACAGAGGCAAGTGTATAGCATTAATCACAGCCCTGTCTACAACCCAGCCCTCCCAGCCCATTCCTGGGTACCTAGAAAGACCCCTCTTCATGAATGACTCACACCTAGGAAGATCCCACATCTTCACAAATGGTTCACACTTAGGAAGACCCCATCTTCCTGAATGGTTCATATAGGAAGACCCAGGCTTTGTGAATGGCTCACTCCTAAGAAGGTATTTATCTTCATGATGGCTCACACATAGGAAGGCACCATCTTTATAATGGCTCACACCTAGGAAGATCCCATATTAATGATGACTCACATCTAGGAAGACCCCATCTTTACAAATGAAGACACCATTATCATGATGGTTCACACCTGGGAAGACACTGTCACCATGATGGCTCACACCTAGGAAGACACCTTCTTAATGAATGGTTCACACCTAGGAAGACACCATCATCATGATGGCTCACACCTAACACTTCCTTTCCTTTGCTTATGCTGTCAGTCCTGACATTCAGTGAACATACTTAGTCAGTTAAAGTGAGACTTAGCCATGTTTATAAAGAAGGACTCCAAAGCCATACTTCTGCCTTTATCACTGACTAAGAAGTTTGTAGAAGGTGACGTAATCATTTGGTGTCATCATTTCCTTGTTTAAAAAGTGGGATATTAATACTAATTTTCTCAAAGAGCTATTTGGAGGATGAAATGTGAATTAATGTAAAATTGTTTACGAGTTTAAATATTTTCCATTCATAATTTTCTCAGTAACCTTTTAAAAAGCATTTGGAGATATTTATAACAGTAAACTGATATAGATAGATAAATGATTGATAGATAAGTTGACTGGGTAGCAAGGTAGATGATAAATTGCAAATGGAAACTCTGCTTTGGCTTCCCGGATTCCCAGACCCAAATAATCAACAGAAACTATATTAATTACAACACTGTTTGGCCAATGGCTCAGGCATATTTCTAGCTAACTCTTACATCTTAAATTAATCCATTCTATTAGTCTATATATTGCCATGTGGCTGTGGTGTTACCTCATTTTCTACATGTCTTGTGTCCTCAGTGACTGACTTACATCTGCTTGACTCTGCCTACTCTCTCTATATATTATCCCTATTCAGATTTCCCACCTGTCTTTACTCCACCAAGCCATTGGCCAAAGCATCTTCTTCATTAACCAATGGCAATGAAACATTCATAGCATACAGAGGGGAATCCTACATCATCTCCCCCTTTTTATCTAAATAAAAAGGAAAGTTTGAACTTTAACATAGTAAAAATGATACATAACAACAGTTAGTAAGCAAGAATTATAGTCCATTTACATTTGGCAAAGTAAGGAAAACACTCTATCATCTATCCTATCTTTGTGAGTCTAAAGTTTTATATCTAATTATCTTTTATCATAACTAAGCAAAACTATAGCTATAACTATCTATCTTCAACTCCACCAAAGACCCCAGAAGGAGATATTACCTAAGTAAACAGGAAGTGCATTGTAAGCAATTTTCAAAAGTCTAGAATTGACAGAGACAGTTTGATGCCTCAATAGTCATCCGAAGTTCTTCTGTAACATAGGTGCATCCATTGTCAACCTATAGGCCCATAGTATCTGGCAGACATTTCCATGAAGCAGGAAATTTCAGAGACTGTTTCACCTCTATTTGCAGTTTGTCAGTCACTTTCGTCTATGTCCTGCAAAATGTCTAGCAGAATCTTTCATGAAGCAGGAACGTTGAAGGACTGTCTCACCTTCTTTTGACAAGTTCAGCAGTCATTTTTCTATGGATCCTGCATGTCCAGTTTATATAGCACACGGTCAAGAAGTCCAGGCAAGAGCAGTTTCTTGCCCACATGGCTAGCAAACTCCATAAGTAGCCTCTTCAATGCCAATCATCCTCTTGAAGTAATTGGTGCTGCCAGAAATAGACATGTCTGTTGAGAAACTTAGGTTCATAAAATCTTTTAAATGCCATATTCTGTATATTTTTGAAGTGTTGAAGATTAACTATCTAGCTGAAATATATCTTTATATATCTAGAAAACCTAACTAACATAACTACAAGTTTAACTATTATAAATGACTATCTATTAATCTGTAAATTTTAATTGTACATTACATTCTTAAATGAACTGTATAAACATAATACCCTAAACAAGAACAGAAATATACATATATACAGTGTAACAAAATAGACCTTAAATTTGTATCAGCAGATCAAGATCCATGCCATTGCAAAGTATTCATCGTGATATTATATCCCAATTATTTTTTTAGAAATTGACAGTGACCATTAATTATTTATACCTAACCCCTTTTAAATGAAAACAAACATTTATAAACAAGCATTTTGGGGAATTAGGGAATTGTTTTCTTCAACCTGCTTCTTGCTGTTTGTTGGCTGAAGTATTTTTAGGGTTCACAGACCTTTCGGGAGTCTTGTTCCATCAAACCATATTAGCCTGGAATGAATCCACAGGTTCTCATCTTCTATGGAAACAAAAGCAGAACCTCTTTTCCAAAGTGGCATATCCTTAGGCTCAAATTTTGAAGTCAAGATACCTTTAAAATATATGTGTTGGTTTAGTTTAGCAGCTCCCAGAACCAAATGTTCTCT
>JAQHUG010000152.1:1080211-1095098 GCA_028555095.1 Dicrostonyx torquatus
GGGTGAGGGTGGAATGTGGTGTAGATGCAACACTCATCCTGAGCACTTGGATCAGCCATGGGTTTCTACGTTAAGAGCTGCCCACTGCAAAAAGTTTTCTCTGGCTACTGTGGGGAGGAGAACACATTTCACAGAGTCTACTAATACCACAGTCTTACAAAAGCTGCCCAAGTCAGGGAACCATTCATTTCAAGACACTCATCCTGTGTGCCATTATCCAAAACTTAGAAATTGGGCTGGGGAGATGGCTCAGGGGTAAAGGACTTGCAGTACAGATAAGGACTTGAGTTTGAATCCCCTGAACCAGCATAAAGCCAGCTAGCTTGATACACACAGCAGGGAGCAGCAAGGAGAGCTTATCTCAAACAAAGGGGAGAATAAAGACGAAAGCAACAGGTTGGCCTCTCAGTGACCATGGCATGCCCTTCCATGTATGAGATACACATATGAAACATGTATACACATATATGCACACACACAGGAAACATTTTCCCGTGTCACTGCAGACTCTAGGCAGAAGTTGTTTCCAAGCCACACCATGGGGACTCCACCGCATCCATGAGGAGGAAGTGGCCATCTCCATCCTAGCACAGAGAGCAGTGACAGGGATCTTGCTATCAGCCTAAATAATCACATATCCTCCAGTAACTGGTGCATTGTGCCCTTGTCCTGTGGCACACATGTCTATGGGCTTTAATTCCCAGAGACTCCTTTAGGGTCTACCCAGACACACAGCACCTCTGGCTTGTCTAGTACATATTACTGCTTGCTTTTTAAAAGCCCAATGGAGGTTGGGGTTTGGTTAAGCATGAGAACCAGCATGCAGACCCCTGGCACCTGCCTAAACTGCTGGGTATTGTGGTGGGCACCTGTAACTCCAGTTAGAGGGAAGAGATGCAGGAGAAACCCAGGAGTTCACCAGCCAGCCAGCCTAGACAAAAACAGAGCTCCAGTTTTAGTGGGAGACCCTGCCTCACAAAAGGAGGTGGAGGGTGATACTGGAAGACACCTCCAATTCACACACACACACACAACACATACCACACACATACGCACACACTACCCACACCACACACACCATACACCACATACACACACATGCATACATACACTACCCACACCACACACACCATATACCACATACACACATGCACACACACACATGCACACACACACGACACATACCACACACATACACACACACTACCCACACCACACACACCATACACCACATACACACACATGCACACACACACGACACATACCACACACACCATACACCACATACACACACATGCACACATACACACACATGACACACACACATACACACACACTTGCACACACACACACGACATATACCACACACATACACACACACTACCCACACCGCACACACATACACACACACGACACATACACACTACCCACACCACACACACCATACACACACATACACACACACATGCACACACACACGACACATACCACACACACCATACACCACATACACACACATGCACACATACACACACATGCACACATACAGACGTCTGTCCCCAAGCATCCAGCCCTTCAGTCTCATTACCATCATCCAGGACAGCGTCTCCCTCTCGGGGGAAGTGCTGAGCTTGCCTTGGCAACACCACCAAGATCTTGCTGTAGGGCAGGAGACAGGCCAGCTTCTCCTTATGAGGAAGAGCCTGGAGCCCAGCAGTCTCTGACCAGAACAGCAAAGGTACCCGGCTCTGCCATGGTTTGCATCAGGGTCCAAGACAGCTGCTGGGTCTCCACCCACAACTTCAGTTTTAGCCAGTAGAAAGGAGACAAGCCAGAAGAACAGAGAGTGTGTTTTTATTTTTACAAACTTTTCTGGAAGCCCATCCCTAGGACCTCTTAGCCTTTCTTATTTACGGGGGAGGTAGGTCCATGGTGACTAGATATGGTCCTATGGACCCTACATGCAGACATGTAATTAGATTTTAGATCCCTGTGTTCAGAGCAGGCAGAGCAGGTAAGCCTCTTCTCTCCTGAGGGGTGCCTCAGCCTTCTGCCCACAGAGGTGGTCAACAAACACAGACGTTTTATCAAGGTTAGTGCCCTCTCTCTCTCTCTCTTTCTCTCTCTCTCTCTCTCTCTCTCTCTCTCTCTCTCTCTCTCTCTCTCTCACACACACACACACACACACACACACACACACACACACACAAATAAATAAATAGGTCCTGAAGTGTTGCTCAGCCGGTGGCAACTGAGGGAAGCGGAATGCAGTGACCACAGGGCAGGATTCACACCCAGTCTGAGCTCAGAGTCCACGGCCACCATTTACAGAGCACACACCATTACCCATAGTCTGTGAAAAGAGGCTTCCTCTGTATGAAAAAAGCCAGATAACCTGCATTTCATTTTCCTCTTTAAGTGTAACACAAAATCCTCTCAACAAATATTTATTGATAAATGATTGGTTTTCTCAGGTAAGTATGGGGAAAGGGGGAAAGAGAGGTAGAGTAAGAAGAAGAAAGACGAGGAGGGGAAGCCAGTGGCCAACCAGAGCTTGAAGCAGATGGCCCATGAGTGTGTACTTGGGAACTCAAGGCCATCACAGAGAAAGTGAGACAAATCCCTTCCTTAATTTTTTTGTAGTCCCAGTCCCCCTGGGAGGCTGTTCTCTGGCTAACTGCTGTGAGTGCATCCAAACAGGGAGCAGGTGGTAATCCACACAGACTTGTTAATAGCCATTAAGGGCACTTAAACCCCCACTATGCCAAAGGCTTTCCAGCTAGACATGAGAACCAGCATCACGAAGAGTCCTCCTGGGAGCCTGGCCATCAGCACCACCAATGGCGAGGCTTCCTGCTTTACAACCAACACAAAGCCATGTCCTGTCCAGTCCTGTGTGCTGGGCAATGTGCCATGCGGCATGGCAGATGAAAACATTACTGAACTGTGAAGCTGGCAAGAAGCCTACAGTGCCGAATACAGAGCTGTCTGTGACTGACCACAGCATTGTCCGATGAAAGCAAATGAGAAGCAGGCCCGTGGAACAGCGAGCATCAGGGTCTGTTTGCAAGTGAAGCCTTTTCATTCTTCTCCAATTAACACCCAGCTTAATTGGCTTCATTTAAGCCAATTAATGACAGCATTTTTTCATGCATGTCAATCCATGCACCTTTCTACTGACCTCCGCCTTTCCCTGGCTTCCTCTTGACTGGTTCGTCCTTTTCCCGGGGCAATCTCCACTTCTGTTGTCTTGACTTAGGTGTCCCATCACCTACCCTTCCTCCACATTGAAAGCCTTCCTCCCCTCTCCTGCACAATCCCTTCCTAGTTTCACTCACACGGACACACACACACACACACACACACACACACACACACACATACATACATAAGCATGCACACACACATGCACGCACACACACACACAGCACACACATACCACATACCACACACACACATACAATTTTAAATCTAAGTTTCACTATTAAAAAAATAGAATTTTTTTTTCTTTGTTTGAGATCCCCTCTCCATAGGCTTGAGGCGCCCATAGTCAAGATAATCCATCTCGAGGAGAGCCAGTGACCACAGCGCTTTGTAGCCCACCTCACTAATTGGTACAAAAGAGAAACAAACTCTGAGTAAAAGAAAATGGCCTCCTGCATCCAACCTGATGCAACCTAAAGCAACAGTCCTCTTCTTGTACCTCCTTATTTTCCATCTCTGCTCCCACATCGCTACAGTGGAGGAGGGGCCCCTTATGTTACAGAGTATCTTCCTGCTTGCTTTTCCTTTGTCTTATTCTTCCCGTAGAGTTTCACACAGCTGTGCACAGGGAGGCTAAAGGTTTTGTTTGCATGCTTGTTTTGGTTGCATTTTTCTTTTTAGAAAGCAAAAGAGCCTGGTAGTTTTGATCCATGTCTGGGAAAAATGAATAGGCCTTTTACTACAGTGTACATATTTGATCGACCTCTTTAGAATTAGTTTCCTTTTGCGTAAAGAGAATTAACAGAACCAAGCAGATGTCCAGGCCACTCCACAGCTGTCTAATTTACAATGTGACACCAGGTTTATGAAACCAGCCGCGAACTTTGTGACATCAGAATGTCCAGAAGGAAATCCATGAGTCTAACTCAATCCAGAGTCTGTGTTGTCACAGGCTTCACAATGGGAAGTTTCTGTGTGATCCCTGAAGGACAGAGAGGGAGCCCAGGAAAAGGCGGAGAAGTAAATCTGTGTGTTCTTTCCCTTGACAGGATCAATGGAAGGTTCAAGAGGAGAGACGCAGAAAGGGAGCCGAAGAAGGAAGGGCAGGTGGACATTCATCAAACTGGTATTATGTTATGTTTGCTTCCCACCTCCCATCCAGGCTCCTGTCCCACTATGGGCAGAGTTCATGAGCCATTTTCAGGGCTGTGCAGAACACCTGTGCTGGGGCTCACAGGGAGGTAGCTCCATTCCTTCCACATCCTTCCTTTTCTTCTTGTGTTGACAATTAAAAATGTGGTCTCTTTGATCTGGAAAGCAGGCTGTCCAGGAGCTTAGGGAGCTCCAGAGAAAGGGGTAACTTCTGTCACCAGGTCACGACATCCATCCCCAGACAGCACTGATCAATCTATAGTGAAGGCGCAATGCCAAGGCATTCCCAGCATCCTCTACTTTCTGATGCTGCGAGCAAAGCCATTGTATTAGAAAAGATTTCTTTAAACTTTTAACTTAAAAAAAATCAAAAAACAAAATCATTTGCCCCAAGGTTTGTCAACTACCCTTGGATAAAAATAAAAGACCCAGGTATCCCGAAGCATTGCGGTTTATTTTGAATAAAGGACTGAACAATGGCTAAAGAGGAGAAGGTGAAGTCCTGAATGAGAGGCTAACGAGAACGAGCACAGCAGCTTTCACTACAGAGACTGAAAGCTCTGTGTATGCAAACACTGACATGGTGAAGGAGAGAGCATACATCATTCAACAGAGAACTGTTATCTGAAATGCATGCACCCTCAAAGTTATAAGGGGCCCATATTTCAACAGCTAAATGAGCAAAAGCTTTAAACATGCAATTTTCAGAATCACAAATGTCAACAAACAGATGGTGAAATACCAATAAAAAGATGGTGAACTTTATTAATAATAAAGATGCATACGAACAGCCATATATCCATTTTGCCCATCTACTTGGCAAAAAGAGTAGGAATATTAATGACTCTCAATATTGAAGGCTCTACGAAGAAAGAATGTTTTAAAGTCTTTTGTGAGCAGGAGGGGCACCAGTGAGGACAGCACCGTCATCACTTTAAATGTGCCAGTGTTTCAGCCATCCCATCACTTCCAACCTACTCAATAAGACACACCTGTACCTGGAGCACTGGGAGGGTGCTCTTTGCAGCAACGTAATAATGAAAACTAGAAAAAAATCCAAGTGTCTATGAAATCGGGGACAAGAAAGCATTATGATGGAAACATATAAAGAATTGTACACTGTGTATAAAGAAGTCAATTTTTACATGCCGCTGTGCAAAAGTAGCCAAATGAGAGAGCAAATCTATTGAAAAAGAAGGGATAAAATAGGCAAGCCCGCGATGTTAAATTGTGGGAGAGGATTGGAAAAACAGTGCTGTGCGCTTCCTCTGGAGAAGCAATGGTTTTAGTGAATGAGCCACTTGGACACTTTCTTCCAGTCCCTTTCATGGACTCTTTGCTACAAGGGCTTTTTGAAAACTAGAAACTGATGGAGCAGAAGACAAGAGAATCTACCAATTATTGGTGTTTTTCAGGGTACACTCCCTTCTCTCAAAACTATGATAAATATGTTAATTATTTCAAATTGGATTATTATGTCAGTGTCTGGTATAAATATATAAACAATGCATGGGGTGATCAAGTCTCAATTCTATCATAAAGATGCAAACAAATGCTGTTAACACTAAGTCCATAAAGTAACAGTCTTTTGTTATTTTGTTGTTGTTTTTCCAGACAGGGTTTTTGTGTGTAATAGTCCTGGCTGTCCTGGAGCTTGTCTTGTAGACCAGGCTGGCCTCAAACTCACTGAATGCTGAGATTAAAGATGTGCACCACCATGCCCAGATAAAAGTAACATTTTCTAAAACCGCAAAAAAATAGCCCAAAAGGTAATTAACAAAAAAAGACTAATTGATAAATGGAAAGACAGAAGTTCACTTACATGGATTAACTCAGGTTAATTTAGCTCGAGGGCCACAAGGTCCCCACTAAGTGTGTTAACTTCAGAGGGAGAGATCCAAAGCTGTACATGAAGCCCTCTACACCAGACCATCAACAAACCAAGGACAAGAGCAGTTTTCTAGAATGAGAAAGGCCAAGGAATTCTGTGCTCACCATCTTTTAAATTAGCAGCTAGAGAATTAAGCCTCTAAACCCGATACCTGGTCTCTGGGAAAGGAGACTGGGTGGCAGGGGTGGGGGGAGAGTGAGGGGGATAGATATTTTATGATAAACTCTTTTATATGATTTCAATTTTGTGTGCAATATGATTATCATTTAATTCCACCAAAAAAATATAGTCCTATAGAGCTTCTGTTTGTCCACCAGGAAGTCTTGTCTGCTTCTTCATTTGCTCTAGTTCCTCGTCCCTCGGCTCCATCGTCATCCTCATCCCACACAACCTCTGGGAATCTCAGGAAGACAGAATGCAGCGCCTTGATGGGGCTGTGAATTCTCACTTGAGTCCGGTTTTTGCAGAACACCATCAAACGACAAGCACATGGCACCTCTTCCTGCTGCAGATTGCAGTTTAGCCAACAGCTTGTGAAGTCTGTGCCCTCACCTTGTTGGTCACAGTGACCTCTAGTCACGGTGGGTTGTTGATCACAGCTTGCAGCTGAGCTGACTGGGTAACTGTCCGGCTGCCTCTCGCTAGCATCTACAAGCTGGGCCACAGATGATCTGATGACCCGCCTAGTAACTTCACAGCAGAACTGGACATAAGCAGTACTTCATCACCACTAATGATCTGTGAGAGATGTCATGGACTTCATTTAAAGACCAGGGGCCATAGATGGTCACAGCGGAGGGTCACAGGTGCTGCCAATATCAGTGGGGCTTGTTACCTGAACGTTTGTTGTTGTCATCCTATGGATGGAGCCCAGAACCTTAGACATGCAAGGAGTGTATAATTTACATCCCCAGACCTTTCTGATTTTTGTTTTGAGACAGGATCTCAGGTTGACCAGACTGTCTTTGAGTTTGTTGTGACACCCAGGCAGGCTTAAAATTTGCATAGCCCTGCCTCAGCCTCTAGAGGAGTTAGAATTACAACTGCCATTAAAAAAAAACAAAAAACAAACAAACAAAAAACCAGGGTCATACTATGTAGCCCTGGCTGGCCTTAAACTCACTATGTAAACCAGGCTGGCCTCAAACTCACATGGATCCACCTGTTTCTGCCTCCCTGCTAGGATTAGCGTTTGCCATGCTCAGCAAACCTACATTCTTCATTAATGAAAATGCCATTTCAGTTAGAGATTAATGAAAACAGGTGTTCAGGTGCAAGAGCATGGTCCCCTAGAACACCACCCAAAGATGGGAGAGCATCCTCTGACAGACTTGTCTTCTCACAATTCTGAATCCTGTTTGTGGTGAACTGCTTGGGCCTCAGCCAGTCTTGAGACCCAGACACATCTTGGAAGCTATTTCAGACCAGAGATGAGGATTCAGTAATGTCTCAATGTCTTACTGAAACTATTAAAAAATCATTTTAAAAGGAGACTACCTTAGATATGGTGTGTGTATGTGTATGTGTGCCTGTATGAGTGTGTATGTCTGTGTGGTGTATGTATGCATATGTATGTATGTGTGTGTTGTGTGTATACATGTGTGTATGTGTGTGTTGTGTGTGTACATGTGTGTATGTGCATGTGTGTGTACGTGTGTACATGTGTGTACATATGTGTGTGTGTTTCCATGAATGCACAGTGTATCTCATAGGTTTTATTTGTTTATTTTTGGTTTTTCGAAACAGGGTTTCTCTGTGTAGTCCTGGCTGTCCTGAATCTTACCGTTGTAGGTCAGGCTGGCCTTAAACTCACAGAGATCCACCTGCCTCTTTCTCCCAAGTGCTGGGATTAAAGGTGTGTGCCATCCCAGCTGGTTTTATTCATTTTTATTTTTTCGTTTTCCGTGCTTATTTATGTGGGTTGGGAGTGTGAATACACTTGCAAAGGCCAGCGGACCAATGGGGAGCCAGTTTTCTCCTTCCGCCCAGTGAGTCCCAGAGATGGAGCTCAGGCTGTCAGGTCTGGCAGACAGGGCCTTTATTCACCAAACTATCTTTTCAGGCTCCATAGGTCTGAGAAATTCAGATTGTCCTTACTCACTTTAGTTCCCCTAAGGCTTCAGAGAAAGGATTAGAGAAATCATAAATTAGAGATACCTGGAGTTTTGATGACATTTCCTCCTTGAGCTGAACGGCTGCTTTATGCTGTGTGTATGAACCCAGTGATTAGTGACAGCCTGTACACACTGCGAAATTTGTCTGTTTTGAAATCATCCCCCCAAAGAAGTGGGGTTTAGGTCCCCACCTCTTGATGCAAGATAGGCTGATAACTGTTTTGATTAACAGCCACACACCATGATTTCAAATATTAAGCAATCAGAGATTATAATGAAGTTCTGCCTGTTAGTCAAAATTCTTACCCTCAGAATCCTGACCACCATTCAAAAATTTCTGACTGACACACTATGAGGAGCCCCCAAACAATGACATAGCCATTGGAGCATCCCAGGCCACAGTCCCGATAGCCCCATCTTCAGATGAGGCAGGAAAGCTCCATAGATCCATCACCCCAGGTATTCAGCAGGGTAGTTAAGCCTCCAAGCAGAATCCCCAGTGACCTTGGGACTGGGATGGTCCATACTTGCTGGGGCAGCCTAGCTTTCTGATCTTGAAGAAGCATCATCATTTTAAGTGGTTAGGTGTCGCCTGCTGTGAATTTCTGTAGGAGTCTGTTAACAAAACAAAGAAAACAAAAAAAAAGTCTAGAGTAGAGCCAGGAAGAAACTTGGTGTGGAGGCACAGAAGTGGCCAAGATGCAGGCAGACATAGCAACCAGAAGTTAGTATCAGCAAGCAGGACCCTTCTGTCATTGCAGTGCCCTGAAATGATGCACTGAACACCGCTCAGGGGACGCAAGTCCAAGGGCTCTGGGGACACAAGTCCAAGGGCCTGTGAGAACTTTCTAAAAAGTGTGGCAAAGCCAGGGGCACATAAGGAAACTAAAAGCAAGCTCTCTGATCTATGAACAAGAGAACAGAGAATAAGTGACCGGATCCGAGATGACCACTGTCGGCTGAAATCCATTTCTCTTTCTGTATCACAACCGGTACTGGAGAGTAGTTGCCTAGAAACCTTTTTAGTCTCCTTCAAAACTAAGTGGGGCCATTAGCTAGATTTTCCAATGGGACAGCAGCCAGCGTGATGCATGTTGCTTCTGAGCCCTGTCAATTACAACGCTGACCTTCACCTTCCTTCCCCATCCATCAGCTGTTTATCAAGGTCCAGGGTTCAAGTGCTTCAGCCATAAGGAAGAATGAGCCCCAGCTCTGGATGACTTTGTGGAAGAAGGCTGTCACTCACCACCAATGCCCAGGTTGGGCTGTCACACACGTAGGTGATGTGTTTCTATTTATCAGATACTAAGTCACCAGGATGTCAGAGTTGGCTAGCATCTTCCCTAATTACTGCACCAATACAAAGAGCTGCTCACACTTAACCTTGGTGTCAAAACGGAGTGCTGAACGTTATTAAAGACGTGGGGATCTCAGGCTGGAGCAGAACTCTTGTTAGGATCTGGTTCCCACATCTACATGGTGGCTCACAACCACCTGCAACTCCAATTCCAGGGCATCTAACGCCCTCTTCCGGTCTCCATGGCGCATTACATGTACATGCAGGCAAAACACCCAAACACAATAAAATAAATTAATAAAAATCTTTAAAGACTATGGGACTCTGAAAACGTCAGTCCCAACTCACAGCCATATGACATTTTCTATGTGAGATAAGACTGAAAACTATGTATTTTATCGCCATTCTTATTTTTAATGGGTAATTCCATTTTTAAAAGTCCCTGTGAACACAAATCAAAGACCACATCCAAGCCCACTTAGCCCTGTTACACCTCCCACACTCCATATCAAGACTGGGAGGCTCTCTTTATAATCTTTTTAATGTTAGAGGACAAGGTGCTGCGACCTGCATTATTTCCCTCCACACACCCAGTTCATCTACTGAAACCCAAGGACCAGTTGAACAGCACTGGGAGGTGGATGGGGTGATGAGTTAGTCATGGTCTTCACCCGCATGTAGGGGTCAGTGCCTTTAGAAAAGAGCCTGGAGAGACGGCAGGACAATAGGACGAGAGCTGTGAAACAGGGAGCCCTCACTAGCTATTGATTCCGTGGGTACCTTGGTCTTGGTTTCCCAACCCACTAACTTTGAGAAGTAGATTTGTACCTCCCATACATGATCCAGACTAGAGTATTGCTTACACACCATAAACAAAAAAAGAAAAACAAAGATGCAGAGCCAAGTCAGTCACACCACTCCAGCGTTCATCTCACGTCACATGCCCCTTCATCCGGGGCAGCTCAGAGCAGCCACCACCTCTTCACCTTCCTTCTGCTTCCTTGCACTCAAGTCCCCCCAAACCCTAACCTGACATGCAAAGCCATCCAGTTGCACCTGCCACTCTAAACTGACATGCAACGCCCTCCAGCTGCATCTGCCACCCGACCAGACATGCAACGCCCTCCAGCTGCACCTGCCACTCCAACCTGACATGCAACATCCTCCAGCTGTACCTGCCACTTTGCACCCATGGACCTTCCAATTCTATTTTGCTCCTGTTCCATGTTCTATGTGCAACTGAGTGGTCTTTGTTACTATAGCTCAGGAGTAGCCCTATGGCCAGGCAGTGGTGGCGCACGCCTTTAATCCCAGCACTTGGGAGGCAGAGACAGATGGATCTCTGTGAATTCAAAGACAGCTTAGTCTACAGAGCAAGTTCCAGGACTGGCTTATAGCTACTGTGAAACCCTATCTCAAAAAAAAAAAAAAAAAAAAGTAACCCTACAGATATCTAAATGACTGGTGTGGCTATATGCGAATAATGAATTTATTTACAGACATTGAAATTTAAACTTCAAATATTAAATAAATACCATTTTTCTTTTGATTGTTTTCAACAGTTTAAAACTGTAAAAGCCTTTTTTTTTCTATCCATCTTATGTAAATTAGTGTTTGCCTGCATGCACACATCCCACCATGGTCAGGCCTCATACCCTCAGCGGCCAGAAGAGGGCATTGGGCATCAGATCCTTTGGAAATGGAGTAACATGACTGAGAGCCACTTTGTGGGGGCTGGGAACCAAACTCAGGTCCTCTACCAGAGCAGTCAGTGCTCATAGCCACAGAGCCAGACCTTCAGACCCTGTTTAAAACAATTTGTAACTTGTAACCAAACCTTTTGTCAGATTTGGCCCCTGTGCTAGACTCTGTAGTGGCGCATGGACATGTGACCTAACTCCAATCCTGACCAATGAGACCTCTGGGAATGCTTTCTGGTGTGGCTCTCTGGTAATTCTTCTCAGCTTAAAAGCAGCTCTGTGAGGCAATCCCTTCTTCCCATCTTGTCCTTGTGCAATGCTGCCTTGGACCATGAGAGACAGACTTTGTAGCCTAGGATGGTGGGAGAGCAGGGAACAGCAAAGATGTCTGTTCCTTGCTTTCATTGTCAGGTTACCAGAAACCACTGGACTCCAGACTTCTCGGTGGTGGTGGAGTGAGATTTCCTCATAATTTATGTTATGCGCAGCTCTGTGTTTTGCAGGAGTAGCAAGCAAGGGGAGCTGTGGCGACATCTGCCTGGACAGAGGTGGCAAAGGAGTGCCTGGATAACAGGAATTTTAAAACCAAAACAACTGGAAATTCACCTGCTTTTTATTATCACTGCAGCTGCATTTCTAAACCAATGCAGTGATAAAAATATTTGTGCATGCCTGAGCCCACCACTCCCAGCATGCCTCAGAGTCCATCGGACTCAATGTCATAAATACCTCGGTAGAATGTTGAGCCACCAACCTATGATGTCCATAGGAAATGAGTGGAAACCCAGGAGCAGTGATAGAATTGTATACTGGCTTGAGAAAATGGGGAATATTTTTAGCTTGAAACTCCTTGACATTTCCTAAGCACAGTGGACCCGTGAGGTCCCCTCCTGTAGCAGTCACCACTGGAGTGACTCACATGGCTTTGCATTGCTGCTGAAGACCTGACCAGGTTTGGTAATGGAGCCCCGAGGACAGACGCCCTCACTGTAAGTAAAGCAGAAGAAACAAAGTCAACTTGAGATAGCCCACTCGAGCTGACCTTACAATGACCTTTTCCCAACCTGGAAAAAGGAGTCTCCTGAGGTATTTGGGCTGCAGGAGTCACATGTACCATGGGGGTACACAGGCTACAGGAGTCACATGTACCATGGGGGTACATGGGCTACAGGAGTCACATGTACCATGGGGGTACACGAGCTACAGGAATCACATGTACCATGGGGGTACACGGGCTACAGGAATCACATGTACCATGGGGGTACACGGGCTACAGGAATCACATGTACCATGGGGTTACATGGGCTACAGGAATCACATGTACCATGGGCTGTAGAAGTCACATGTATGGGGGTGCACAGGCTGCAAGAGTCACATTACTGTGGGGGTACATGGCCTGTAGGAGTCACAGGTACTGTGGGGGTACACGGGCTGTAGGAGTCACGTGTACCATGGGGATACACGAGCTACAGAAGTCACATGTACCATGGAGATATACGGGTCGCAGGAGTCACCATACTGTGGGGGTGCACCCTTGGCTTGAGGGAGGCATTTCTTCTTCACAGTGTTCTCGCCTGCCATCAGTTCTGCTCTGAGACTCCAAACCATGCAGTCATGGTTCTAGAATGTCCTAGAACCACTTTACAAATCATGCAGTCATGGTTCTAGCATGTACTAGCATGCCTGTTTAAGTACCATATAGTTTAAGTATCAAGCATGGGTTTCTAACATGGTTCTGTCTCACACACAATACATTCAATCACATAAACAACACAGGTGCTCAGCAAATATTATAGGCATTGACAATTAAACAGGTCCACTACACACTTACACATACATCTTGTAGCAAGCTTATCTGTTGGCTGCCAGCACACAAATAATGACACAGAGACCTCTCATTAATTGTGAAAGCTTGGCCATTAGTTTGGGCCGGCCCACTAACTCTGTTAAATCAACCTGCCTTTATTAACTTATGTTCTACCACATGGCTCAGTGACGTCTACTCTGTACCTTACATCCAACCTCTTCATTCTCTCTCTGGTGTCTCCCCCTCCCAGTCTCTCTCTGCCCGGAAGTCTCGCCTACTCTCTCCTGCCTAGCTATTGGTCATTTAACTCTTTATTAAGCCAATCAGAAGGCACCCTAGGCAGAGACACATCTTTACAGTGCAAACAAATTTTCCACAAGAGTATCCATTTTTAGCCATGTGTCCCTTAATTCCGGGGATACATGGTGGTGAGTGCAATAAATAGTTCATCATCATACAAACATACAAACTGTGCCTGCACAAGGAAAGATGACTACAATGCCACTGAGTGACATGAACCAGGGTGACCACTATTACGTAAACACGGTTTATCACTGATGTGGCCTTTTTTTGTGGGCTGGGAAAATTTTCTTTAGAGTTACAGTTCATTTTTAAAATTTAACTTAAGAGGCTTGTTGTAAATTATGCAGAGCACTGTTGTATATGCAAACGTGTGCACACACATTTAGACCAGAGTAGACATGAAAAACACCCACATGCACACATACGTGACCATGGGAAAATGCGCGCACACAGACACACAAAACAAATGCATACTTCTCATAACTCTAAGCATCTAGACAGATTTTTGTAGATGTCGTCTTTCTTAAAAGAGACATTAATAGAAGCTCAAAAGTCAGGCCAGGATGGGTTGAAACCTGGCTCTCCCTTGAGCTGTGTGAGCTTTGATGAGCCCTTGAGTCCTTGAACCTCAGTTGCCTGATGTAAAATGGTGGTAGCAGAAGCGCCTCTCTGACAGACTTGTAGGGAGTAAGTGAGCGGATGCTTATTGTCAGCTCAGTTCCTATCGCTAAAGAGCCCAAGTGGGTTTTCCACCTCTCACCCACTTCGGTCTCCTCTTCTTTCCAATCTCTTTTCATCCACTGCTAGGCAACCACATGCAATAATCTGGCACGTGACCTGAAGAGCTCACGCTCTACCTGGATGGTAAGGTCAAGAGAGTCAAAGAGCTGTGGTGGCCCAGTGTACCAGAGCTGGCGATACCGTTAGCCCGCGAAAGGAAACCTGCCGTCTCCCCGCTCTTCCCACAGATTGCCCTGCCTCCTCCCTGACCCCAGCAGAGCAGCTACTTGGACTGGGCCCAGTCTGCATGGTACTGGTCTCACGCATAGGTCCCATCTCCTGCTAGATAAATTTCATTGCTGGGGACTTCTCTGAATCAGGGAGAGCGGGTCTCGCCATGAAAGATCAGTGCAGCTTGCCCCAGAAGGACGATTGGAAACCAACCTTGAAATAAGCCACAGCCACAGCAGTGGATCAGCAAGGAGACATGTGGGATCTCTCACCCTGACATTGTTGCATTCGAGAGGAAGAAATGGAAGGAGCTGGAGAACATGTCCCCGACCGAAGCAGTGAAAAGAACGAGGTGAGAGAAGTGGAACAAAGCGGGGGATAGGAAGCAATGATGAGAAAAGCGCAAGGACATTTGTATAGAAGGGTCTTCTGGAAGCCAGCCTAGGGTGGGGGCTCGTCAGCTTCAAG
>JAQHUG010000152.1:1102555-1125885 GCA_028555095.1 Dicrostonyx torquatus
CATGCTTCACACTCACATGGACGAACATGCTTCACACTCACCTGGAGGAGCATGCTTCACACTCACATGGAGGAACATGCTTCACACTCACATGGCAGAACATGGTTCACACTCACATGGAGGAGCATGCTTCACACTCACATGGAGGAGCATGCTTCACACTCACATGGAGGAGCATGCTTCACACTCACATGGAGGAACATGGTTCACACTCCCATGGGGAAAGGACTGCAACATGAACACTTCTTTCCAAGGTGCTCACCTCATTTGTGAAGGGCAACCTCCATGACCGAGTCTCAGAAAGGCTCCACATGCCAACAGTCTAAGCCATAATACCAGCAATTAGGTTTCAATATGAATTTTGGGGTAGCATAAACATTGTGACCATGACAAAAAACCCTGAGGAAAAAAAGTTGGTTGTTAGTTAGGGAGTTAAAATGCTTTTTCCTTTTAACATATTTCTGTTTTCTACACTTCATTGTTTGGTTGGTTTCAGCAAGCACTGTAGAGGTCTAGGGAAGAGGAAGAGCATGGCGGTGCAAGAGAGCAAAACTAAGGCATCCATCACGTCCCACAAAGGGCAAAGCTGTCACAGAAGCAGCAGACACTTCTTCCATTGCCGTGAAGGAAGGCTGAGAAGCTAGGCCAGGCTGACACCCTCAACTGACTTTTTGAGAAATCTGGAGTTCCCAGTCTTCTCGGCAGCTTCTCTTCATTGGACATCTTAGAGACATAACTAGCGCTCATTTCATTTGGTCTGCTTGGAAGTCAGGCAGAAGTCAAGGGCTTTTCTTCAAAACAGATAAATATGTACAGAGTTTAAACAAAAGCTTGTCCCAGCCATTCACATCCCAGCACACGGTAAGGCCATGGAGAATGACTGTCTCATGTTAACTTTGTGTTTTGCAAAAGTTAAGGAACAATAAGAAAGTAGTCAGTAAGAAGGCTTGAACAAAGGAATACTACATGCTAAAAATTTTGAAATTAACCCTTCAGTGCTGATATATTATATTTGTTACATGGCTAGAGAACTGGGCTTTTGGTCTGAATGTGAAGACAGAATCTTGAGCTTAGCAATTCTCAAATAAAATATGGCTCTGACCTAAAGTTTAGACATTATCTATGAATATAGATAGAAACAATTTTCTATGCTGAGAGTGTTTAAAGGTCAGCTGTTGCTTGGTGGTTGAATTATGTGTTCTTACATTGTGCTATAAAAATGAGCAGGACATTCGTCTTGCGTTATCAGAGAATCTGAGTCTTGGCTTGTATCTGTGATATGCAAGGTCTCTCATTCCTGTTATTCTCCTAAACGTCTTCTAAATCTGCATTAACTTGCTCAAGCTACTTGCACCCTTGCCAAAAACAAATGGAGATGCTTCAGGAAGGAAAACTACGTGGTGGAAGGATCTCTGGGGTTGGGGTGAGGTCTGAATCCAGAAAGGAAAACCCTGTCTAGGAACTGCTGGGTCCAACTGTTCTTGCTCTAGTTCACTTCTCAGCTGCTGTAATTAAACACTAATCAAAAGGAGCTTGGGGGAAAAAGGGTTCATTTGGCTTCCAGGCAGTCTGCGGTGGAAGGAAGCCATGTAGGAACTCAAGGCAGGAACTGAAGCAGAGACCAAGGAGAAGCACTACTTACTGACTTGCTCTGTCACCTTTCCTATACTTCCTACCACCTGCCCGGAGGTGTCACCACCCACAGTGGGCTGGGGTCTCACACATCAATTAGTAATCAAATAACTGTCCCACAGGCTGAACTGATGGTCATATTTTTTCCATTATTGTACCTTCTTCCTAAACAATTCAAATTTGTGTCAAGCTGAGAAAAAGCTAGCCAGGACAACCACCTCTATGGTAACATACAAACTGTTCATGAGACCACAATATAGCCTTAAAGCTTCTAGAACTTCGGGTTTTTTTATTTGATACCTAGAGATGCAACATATGTGCATAAGTGGTTAGTTTGTCGAGGTTCAGTGTGAGGAGTCTTGGTGCCTTGAATTAGCGACTCAGTTGTGGCACTGTCAGAACATTCATGCAGAAAATAAGGAAGAAGGAACCCATTGTCTTGAATATGTCCCACTCTCGAGTCACATTAGCAGTCGTCTGGTAAAGAAGCCTTTTAAAGGTTGAAGAGGTGGCTCAGAGGTTAACTGCCTGATATTTCAAAGGGCCTGAGTTCAATTCTCAGCATCCACATGGTGGCTCACAACCGTCTGTAATGAGAGCTGGTACCTTCTTCTGGCCTGCAGGTCTGCAGGTATACGTGCAGACAGAACACTGTATGCAAAATAAATAAATAAATCTTTAGGAAAAAAAGAAGCCTTTCCCAAGAATAACTGACTATGGAACTTTGTGATTCATGCCTCTGTGTCACTTACCATGTTTTCACCGCCAGGCTTCTGAAGCATTCGTGTGTGTGTGTGTGTGTGTGTGTGTGTGTGTGTGTGTGTGTGTGTGTGTGTGTGTGTGTAGAGATTCCCAGCTGCATGACTCCAGCTTGGGATGCACATCATGGGGACTACAGTGCCATCTGCTCCAGACAAGGCCAGTTGCATGTTTCCTCTTGGGGTCTGACTCTGCAGAAAGCATAGAGCAGCTGTCGAGAGTCTTCCAAGTGGCCAGTAGAGGTCCAAGACCCAGTGTGTAGAGCCATTGGCTGCACAAAGGAAGGGCATAGTCTCTGCAGATGAGGGCTCTGCTGGTCCCACCAGGCTGTCCCCAGGGCACACGTTTACCTCTGGTTCTCCTTCACCTCCTCTCATCTTCTCAACCTCCCCTCTGGATTCTGTATGAGTTTACATTGGCATACCCTCTTTGTCCTCATTCCGGGGTCCAGTGTCAGTTCTTACACCTACCGATGAGAACTTTCTAGAACTCATCTTTAGCATATGTCAGAGGAAGCGTTTAGAAGAGAAACTTTGGAACATGCTGCCTTTCCGTCCAGGAAGAACAGCCTGCTAAGACCCAAGATTGAGACCCAAGATTGTACGCACCCTTACTGCCCCTGTTGATGAGATCTGTTAACTCGAGTTTCATGCTAGGTACAGCTAATGAAGACCAAGACAGCACAAAAAGGCTTTCATCCTGAATCTTACCACCACGTCTCTGTCTTTAAAAACAATCTACTCTACCTATATCCTGAAACAATGTCACCTTGTTTTTGTTATTTGGGTCACACAAAGCTTAAGGAGTGTATAGTGTGGTAAAACATACATGCAACCAAAGGGAAATTATAAACTTGAGTTTCAAAATGTTGAGTCCCATGAATTCTTGTCAGGGACAAGACCCTGGTTCGAATGGATCCATTAAAAAGAAGGAAATGGAACACTCTCAGAGTTAACGGCAAGAAATACAAGAACCCATTAATTACAATGTTAGCACAGCTGGTGTGTCTTTATTCATTCCCTCTGGTTGGTGAGAACAACCTCATAGGTAAGTAGTGTCACCTAACTGCAACAGGTGACGGCATGGGGCCAACCATTTCTTTCTAGTGTGGCTGACATATGCACCACCATTTAAAAAGCCATCACCAAATGTGATGAGTCCCATGATGTCATCCTTATCATATTTATGGTATAGCAGAATTGTGTTCCACTACACACATGTGAACTTGACAATTGTGACATTCACACTCATTTTAAGGTACCTAGGTCTGAGTGCAGGTCACCAGAACTGGCCTTTGTGGTCAGTTGGCTTCCCCGGATGTTCTAGTTGCTCTTTCTGTCATTGTGATGGAACAGTTACCAAAATCACCTTGGGGCAGACAGGATTAAATTGGCTTTGAGGTTACCATTCATCATCCAGAGGCACCAAGGCAGGGCCGAAGCAGAAACAGGAACACTGCTGGCCGATTGCTTTCCACAGCTCGGCTTTCTCCTATAACACTGCCCACCTGTCTGGGGATGGCTCTGCCCACAGTGAGCTGGGCCCTCCCGTACGAATTATTGAGAAAATGTCCCACAGACATGTTCACAGGCCAGTCTGTGGGAGGCAAGTTCTCAACTGAGGACTTCCCCAGGTGACTAGTTTTGTCAAGTTAGCCAGCTCACCAACTGACCAGGACAGCTGCACCATGCAAAGAAGCAGGAAAGGATGCAATGGGACCCAGCGACACTAGGGAAAGCCATGAGAGGCCTAAGCCAGAAGTGAGATGAGGGATGGAAGGGAGTTGTCAGTCTTCTCTGAGGTCCCAGTGTAGACAGACTTCCCAGCTCATCACTGATGGAGGCCATGGGCAGCACTGGCAGGACAGGTTGGGAGTAGACAACAGAGGGAAGACGGGTGCATGTGGTCATGTGATGTGCTAGAAGGATTGGATGCTGGCTTTGTGGGGAGCTTGAGAAAGTTGAGAACAAAACATTTCTGTGAGTCATCATGTAAGAACTGTACGCAGTGAAGATGGCCATGACACTCATGTCCATTCTCCTTGACATTTGAGCTGATGGTCATTGCCACCTTGGACTATAGTCTGACATTCATTCACTTCTGGCCCAGTCCCCTTGGAGATATTACAGTCTGCTTACCTAACTCCCTCTCCGATATCTACTAGGTATGTTTTCCATTCCTCCTGGTCTAGTAATGCCCTATTTAGAGCTGTTACACCCAAGGAAATGACAAGCCATGATGATCCAGCATTTACCACACACCTTGAGGTCTCTGAGTGAGAAGCCATGACAATCCAGCATTTACCACACACCTGGAGGGTTTGGAGTGAGAAGTGCTACAAAACTGAAAATGTATTTTAGAGCCGCCAACATTCCTTGGGTGTCAAGCAGAGCAAATCGTTCTCTTCCCACCTCTCATTTGTAAGAATTCAAACTGACCCTTATCCTTCTCTAGATCCTTCCTTGGAAGTAAGAGAAAGAATGGTTTGCCCTTTCTTTGGCAGCCCCTAGCAGATACTAAATGTTCCACTAATCATGGTGGCAGGTTACATAGTCACATAGCAGGGTTCTTGCTCCTAAAGTCATCATGAAGTCAATTCCAGGACCCTCTTCCCTATTGCTACCAATCCAACTAAACCAAAATGTTCCCAGAAACTGACAAGTGAGGCTGTTGAGACAGCTCAGAGGTTAAGGGCACTCGTTGCTCTTGTAGAGGGCCAGGTCCAGTTCCCAGCACCCACGTGGTGGTATACAACCATTGGTAACTCCCGTTACTGGGACTCGAATGCTCTCTTCTGTCCTCCATGGGCTTCTAAATGCACATGGTGCACATAAACTCATGTGTGTGTGTGTATACACACACAGACACACACACACACACATAAAAATAATATCAGACAGATATGGTGATATATGCCCAGCAAACCAGGAGACAACAGGCATGTGGAGTATAGTTCTGTGAATCTGAGGCCAGCCTGGTTAAAAAAAAAAAAAGTGAGCTCCAGGCCAGTCAGAGTTACAGAGTGAGTCCCCCTCACACACACACACCAGACAACAAATAGTAGATGAATATAATTTTTTAAAGATTGGTAGTTTTCCTTATTTATCTGACTTGGGAAAAACTAAATAGCAAATAAAGAAGAAAATACAAAATAAACTGGATTGATACCATGAGTCAATAGAAACGTGGTGCCCTACCACAGTAGGACAGTTAGTGGGTGCTAGATGTCCAATCACGAACGCCTACATGGTCAATCAATGGGCTTGTTGTGGTTGCAGTGAGAGAAATTTAATTAGGGAGCATAGAAGAAAATAGATTGACCTGGTAGAGTCCAGAGAAAGCCACACCCAGGTGCCACTAAAAGAAAGAGCCAGGTGCACAGCTCCCAAGGCAAAGGATCCTTGGCATGCGGCCACACTGCTTCCTGCAGTTGGGGTTCCACAGTAAGCCCAAGTGTCACAGCCATCGCTCATCATCACCTGGAGAGACTGGCTCTAAAGTGACCCAGGTACAGATGACTTAGCAAAGGCCTGCTTGGCCCATCCAGGGCCCACAAGAGTAACCAGAGGATGGATAACACAATAGGGTGGTGACTCTCTTGGTCACAGTGTGGAGCGATTTCTTGTTAAGTATGGAAAAGGGGTCAGACCAGAGAAAGTTGCTATGTATACAATCCCCAA
Organism: Dicrostonyx torquatus; assembly: GCA_028555095.1. Taxonomy (NCBI): domain Eukaryota; kingdom Metazoa; phylum Chordata; class Mammalia; order Rodentia; family Cricetidae; genus Dicrostonyx; species Dicrostonyx torquatus. The sequence goes on from JAQHUG010000152.1 coordinate 1,108,627, forward strand.
AGAATTAATGAGAGGATCAAGAAAGGCATTAAAAGTAGACCATAAAGGCTACACGGCTATGAAGAATTAGGTGCATTTTGACCTGATATTCTGATCATCACAAATGGGTAAGGAAATGTCAACGGCTCTTATATCTCTTGCCTCTATGAAATTGCTGCAAATGCTACCTGGAAAATAGCAAGACCCCAAACTCAATCCACATCCTGGTCACTGGCAGGGAACCTCTTTTCCTGCCTTCTTCAGATGTCTGGAAACACAGGGATAGTGTCTGTGCCTATAAAGCATGCACGCATGCACACACACACACACACACACACACACACACACACAAACACACACACACGGCTCTCATGCTCCTTGAGGTGAGGCAGCTTTGAAAGAAACACAATTGGTAAAGGAGAGAGGAAGTCACAGGCATGGGGACAGCAACCAGGAAGGGGCCTGTGAGCATCCTGAGGCATTAGCATGGGAGACAGAGGGGACAGATTTAGTCCTGGATTGGGTGCATTTACAGTCCTCAAGGCAGGCTCAGGTGACTGGAGGTAGGGAGAGAGGGAACAAGCCCTGTTGGCTTCATATCCTTTGTGTAATATTTCAGACTGCTTTATGTATCAGATGGAGTTATTCTCTCTCTTCCTCTTTCTCCCTCTTCCTCTCTCCTCCTCTCTCTCTTCCATTCTTGCTCTAATCCTTACAACACCACTTGACCTGGATGGGTGGGAAGAAGAGTGAATTAACAGGTTTCACTCCGTTAAGAATCTAACCAATCAGAGGCAACCTTTTCAACCTTCCAAGGAGCAGTGAAGTCTGCCGACACAGCCTTGCCTCCACCAACACACTCTGACTGTATTTCACCGCCATTCCTGGGCTAGGAATATAAAAACGCTGGTAAGAGGAGAGAACATTGAGGCTTTTACATAAAACCCCCATGACTTTAGCATGAGATGAAGTATGAAGAGCACAGGTCCCACGGTGATTAACTAGATTTTATAGGCGATGTTTCACACAGGCACTGGGCTGTGTCTTCAGCTACTGTCATTATGATTTCATTAGGTTCTCTGATAAATAATGCAGGCTCTAATGATGCATTTCCTCTCTTTAAAAAAAAAAAACCACAATGGAAACTCCATTTCATAATGCAAAGAAGAACAATGGCTCCTGTTTAATTTTTATTACTTTTAAATTAATCTGTAAGGTTTTAAGAAGTGGATACCAACTTGGAGGAAGGGGAGAATAAAAGGAAAAGAAGCAGCTTACCTGTTTAAAAGGTAAAATCATGCCTGAGTGAGTAGAGAATGGATATAGGTCAATAGTCAGCATGGAAGCCCCACCCACCTTCCTCTACTGAGCCCTTTCCAGATCACAAAAGGAAAGTGGTCCTGCCAAATTAAAACTCTCCATAACAATAAAACCTGATTTAATGCAGTCATTATTTTTCCATTAAATCTGAATACCATCTAATGCATGGATGTTATTTTAGACCTACCGTGCTAATGCAAATCTAACATTCCTTATAAATCAGACCTGAATGCTCCATCGGTTGTCATTACCACTATTGACAATCACAGGACCTCATCCCCAAGGGTACCGTCCCCTCAACTCCTGCCTCCAGACATGGGAAGAAGGAATCGAGATGCATTTAATTGCCAGTGCAGAACTGCTGGCTGAAGTGCAGAGACTGAGTCAGTAGCACCCTGGAGCTCTCTGCTTAATTTGGCGCCATATGTAAGTCACACGGGGCTGGGAACAATTCGAAGGCTTGTGTTGAAAACACCAGGGAAATAGAAATCTTCAAGGGCTCAAGCCAGAGGAAGCTGAGGCTGGAGATTGACGCCATTGGAGAAAATCAGATATGGAAGGGTTGAGAGACTAAACAGGCCAAAATTAGTAACCATAGGCATAGTAACCATTAGTAACCATAGTCCTTACCACTCCTTGGCTGGGGGAGAGAGAGTATTGGGCGGGTGATACCGGGAGAGTGTGGGAATATACCAGACTGCACGGACTCAGAGAAGAAAGACATCAGCTGGTAAAAATGCTGTTTTCACCAGAAAGCAGAAACATTTTGTGCCTGTTCTTTGGCCATCTACCTATTGGTCAAATGCATGAGAAGTCAACTGATATGAGCATCTAAGAAACATAGAGACATTTGTCCCTGAGACAAGAGCCTAGCAGAGGAAGGAAGAGTGTGGGCATAGGCAGCTACATTCCTATTTGAGCGTCTGTCTGTCTGTCTGACCTGGACAGCTCCAAACTTTGCTTCAAGCTCACCACGCTCCTTCTGCTAAGAACCACGTATATAGGTAAGGAGTTATTTGGTCAGTATTAATTTGTTGAACATCAAATACTCTCTGTGGGGTGCTGAGCATCACAATTGCTCCCCAGTGCTTGTTCTACCCTCTGGGAGAAACCGTTTCTTCTAGGAGGCATTGTCCCTGGCCATGTTCCAAAGTCTGTGTTCAAGTTTTTCTCACTGCTGTGTCTGACTTGGGGACAGGTACACACTGGAGCACGGGCTGGTCAGAGCACAGTATCAGCCTGATTATAAGTCTGACAGGGAGGAGCCCATGCTCTGGGTGGGCTCAACCTGTCTGATAGATTTATTCTACAAATTTAGGAACTAAAAGCCATAGACAAAGGTCCATGTGACCCCCAGAACTTACAGTAGAGATTTATTTACCAGTGGATAACAGCCAGCTGAGGAAGAAAGAAAAAAAAATCAAAGAAATCAAACTGTAGCCCGAGCCTTGAAAGCAAACACCCTACCCACCCCTGGACTTGATGAGTAGTGGAGCCAACTTTTTACTTTTCTTGTACAATTTTTAGGAAATTTATATCATGTCTCCCAGCAGCTAAAATGGGGATCATATGAACTCTTAGAGGATGATGCCATCTTATATCTGACTTCACATATTTCTCACCCATGTTAAATGTGTTTCCAACACAATACAGATGTTCCTATCATCGCTCTCCACCTCAGAGCGACATTTTAATGTCCAGTGACTGCACAGAAGCCACCCCTCTCTCCTCCCATCACCCGACAAGTGTGAACATCTGCATCCTTCATTGTATTGTCCTACTTGAAAGGTGATCTGAGACCCCAGGCACTCACTCCAGGGGCAGGCAACCCTGAAATCTGACTGCAGGAGACATTAGCAGTCAAAGCCTGCCCATCACCTCTCCTGTGATAATTGGTCTCCGCACAAGAACTTTGAAGTCCTCCTTGAAGATAAGCCCATGCTCTGTCATACTGTGGGGGTCTAGTAGGTGCTCACAATCTGCTGCGGGATGATGCTCTTGTACACTGTAAAGATCTCTCACTCATATTAGTTTAATAAACACTGATTGGCCAGCATCCTGGCAGTGACCAGACTAAGGGAATTCTGGGAAGAGGAAAGGCAGAGATGTAGTCACAAGCCAGATGCAAGGGAAACAAGATGAGAATGCCTTACTGGGAAAAAGGCACCGAGCCACATGGCTAAACATAGATAAGAATTATGGGTTAATTGAAGTTGTAAGAGCTAGTTTATAATAAACCTGAGCTAATAGGCCAAACAGTTTATAACATAAGCCTCTGTGTGTTTCTTTGGGACAGAATGGCCATGGGACTGGGCAGGACACAAATTGTTGTCTACAACGATCTGTGCAGTTTTCTTTTACTATGCTGACAGTGTGTTATGAGAGTCTGGCTCTCTTTGTGCCTTTGACTTGAACAATTCAAGATATTTCATAAAATTACTTTTCTTGTATTGGATTTTAATGATAGAGTATAAAGATGCCATGAGGAAACACACTCTCATACCCTCTCTTACACCCCTCTGAATTCTCATTAAGCTTACATTAAGCCTTATTTTCTGTTTCCTCCCTTGTGTTTCACTATAATGTTCAGAATTTCTCTGGTTCAGCTCAGCTCATGCCTTCTCTTTTCAACCGTATCTTACATAATCTTAAAACCATCTGATACCTTCTGAACATCGACTGTAATTATTTTTCATTCTGTTTTTTGTTTTGTTCTGTTGCTGGTCCTGAAAGTTGCATTTTTCACAGGCATATTAAGAGTTCCAATGCTCAGACCCATGAGAACTGGCAAAGTACCACCCCAACCCACCTGCGGAGACCTCCTACCCAGACTGTCTAACCCGTTCCACTGGCTGTACATGGTAGAAGCACAGAGGTCCTGGACTGCTTGCCGTAGTTGGTGCAGCCCCATCAGAACAGGCAGAGTTCCTCCTACCCCAATTGCTACACCTGTGGCACTGTGCCTGTCCTTCCTTCATTCTCTTAACGCTGGATGCATCACTTTGTGTCAGTCATCTTACATTTATCGTGTGCCAGGCACAATGTAGTAAACACACAAAAGTTCACATGGTGGAAGTCTTCATTTGGAAAAAGTATACATACTACATATATGTGAGATATATATATATATGTATATTTATACATATATATCGAATTCTAATTGTTCTTAATAATAAAAACCCAGTGACAGATATTAGGGGTTGAAAGCTGAAAGATCAGAGAAGCAGAGCAGTCAACCATTAGAGAGTTCTTACCTCTACCAATGCTCAGACCAAAGGGGTGATCCTGTCTCACAAATCCTCAGACTGAATGCTGTCTCTGTGAAATCTCACACTTCACACTCAGACTGAATTCTCAGACTGTATCTGTCTCTCTGAAACCTCAGACTGCTGAACTCCTGTCTCCTCCTGCCTTATATTCCTCTCTCTGCCCAGCCATATCACTCCTGTCTCAGCCTCCTTAGTTCTGGGATTAAAAGTGTGTGATTCTTAGTGCTGGGATCACCTTTGTGTGGTTCTGTTTCTCTTTTAGACAGACTCAATATCATGTAGCCCAGGGTGGCCTTGGACTCACAGAGATCCATCTGCCTCTGTCTCCTGAGTGCTGGGATTAAAGGGGTGTGTCTCCACTCCCTGGCCTCTATGTCTGACTAGTGGCTTAGCTCTGCACTCTGATATATATATATATATATATATGTGTGTGTGTGTGTGTGTGTGTGTGTGTGTGTGTGTGTGTATGTATGTATGTATGTATGTATGTATGTATGTATCATCTTCAAGCTTCATCCCTACCTGGCAGAAAACACCATCCTCCATTTGCTTCCCCTTCCTGGAAATCACATCAAAAGCTCAAAATTTCACACCATAAAAAAGTATGTATGGATGATGCTGTCATCTGTCTACCCTGGTTACTGTAAACATTCAGCCAGTGTCTCTGTCCTCATGGCCACTCTGGTACTCCTGTACCAAGCTTGGGTGTAGGAATGGAATGTATCCCACACACTTGCTGAAGACACCTTATCCTGAAGCCCTGGCAGGAAAGCAAGTCTGGATCCCAGGATCTCCAGGGCTCTTGGACGACGAGTCATACAGATCAAACTTCCAAGGCTCAGGCCAGGCATCCATGTTGGCATCTTCTGCCTTTGGCTCCATGGGGACTCTCCCTGAAGAAATGCGATGTAGGTTACTTATCTGCTTGGGTGGAAGAACAGAAAACAGAAACCAAACTAACACACAGCTGAAAGGTTCGCCCGCTCATGCTGGGGTTGAATGTGTTAACTCATGCACTGATTAACTTAGAAAAGAGCAGTAACAGGTAGAGGATAGGGTAGGGGAAGGGGACTGGGGGAGCGGGACAGTGGGGGGGGGTGGCCAACAGAGCATGAGGCATCAGCATCCATTCCAAAAATCTTTGGTGCTCTGCAGATCAGCTCCTCCCCTAAATGGAGGAAGAGAAAGGGCAGGAAAAGGAAACAAATTCGGTTGGCCACATTGGAGCCACCACATCAGGTCACCAGTTTGAAATCTTTCCTTCTGTGGTACAGTGTAAAGCTACTTCTGACTAATGTAGACCTCACCTCTGTGAGAGGCTTGGAGTCTGCTTGGCTGTTGCTTACCTAGAGGACTGTTGTAGGCAAATACCTGACTAACCATCCCAAGACAGGGGCTGCTCTAAAGTTCTACAGAAGTCCCTGAAGGGTCACTCAGCCCCAGGGTAGGCTCATCCCAAAGCAGAGGTGATGGCTCCCAAAAGGTGACCAGGTTCTAGGCCTCTGAAAGGGTGGCTTTAAGTTCTGTGTGGAGCATTTTACTGACATCCATGACATTCCCAGGGCACCGAGGCTCAAGTGTTGGCAGTGGTGATCTGCTCCGTTGGTTTTTCAGTTCTCCACCTCGCTTCCAACACTCTGACTTCTAGGAATCACTCTGAACTAGGCTGTCTGTTCAGACCCTGCTTTTAGAGGCCAGACTAACAGTCCTCTGTGGAGAACTCCCTGCCACAGAGGCACCAATGAGACACATCACACCCAAAGGTGCACAGAACAAGCAGAGAGGGTGTGAGGTGAGATAGCGATGGGAAGCCTAAAGAAGGAAACAGGGCAGTCACCAAGAGAGCTGTCTCAAGGATGGGCCCTGGAGTCATCTGGGTCATTTCTGGGCCACGTCTATGACGGGGAGCACACTGCTTACGGGATCAGGGCATAGGCAGAGTGCAGGCTGCAGGAGGACAGGAAGGGCGAACACTCAGCTTGGGTTCTGCTCTGACAGCCTCTGCTTAGCAATGCAAGTGCTGATGCAGCTGCCACTGTGTGACCTCACCCCTGGCCTCTCAAAGTGGGACAATGGGAGGAGGTACAGAGGGCTCAGGCTGTGGAGGAGAAAGGATGCCAGCATTTGCTGAGGTCTGAGAAGTGAGGCTGTTGGGAAAGAGCAGAGTCAGTGAGGTCACAGTCGGGGAGAGGGCTGGAGAGTAGAAGAGAGGACTGGGCCAGGCATGTCTAGGCCTGCAGAGTGTTCAGGGCTGCACTGAGAGCTTGACTATGAAGCTTGGGTTTCCTAGGCTAGGGTGAGCTCATTGAGAGAAGGGACCTGCGTTTAACTGGCTCTTTTGCCTTCAGGAGCTCCACTGCCCTGCAAAATGTGTGCCCAACCATCATTCCTGAAATCCACACATAGCAATTCTATCTCCTCTTGCTCCAACCTCCTCGATAACAGAAGCTGGGAAAGGCATAGGAAGCGAGGGCACACCCCTTCCATGCTCCCTTCTAGGACTATCAGCAGGAGCCTCTTCTACAACCCCACTGACACCATGGTCAGTTCTGCTAAGTGTTAGCAGTTGTGGGAGCTCAGCCATCTCCACCGCTCCCATTCGGCATCATTGCTTCCATCATATTCTGCCCATAATTCCCCTTGAGGAATAGCTGGACACCAGACCCTCACCCCCCAGGACTGTGGTTACTTTCACTGATGGGAAACTGATAGCATCAAAGCATTGGCTACTTGGATTAAAGGGACAGCAGTCCTTTATTTTCCATTCAATTAGTATACACAGATGCTCTGACTTATAACATGATTTTGTCCTAATAAACTCAACATAAATTAACAATATCCTATTTCACAAAAGTGCATCTAAGGGGCAGAACAGAGGGTGCAGTTGGTAAAGGACAAGCCTTAGGGCCTGAGTTTGGATTCCCAGAACCCAGGAACCTGCATGTGCCTGTTATCTCATGTCTGGGAGGTCGAGACCCAAGGATCCCTTCAGCTTGCAGATTCTTCAGATTCTGTTCAGTTTCTTACTGAGCCTAACTGAACCAGATGGCTTCCATATGAAACATTGTCTCAAAAAAGAAGGTAGAGAACAATGGAGGAAGACACCAAATGTCAGACTCTGGCTTCCACACATGCATGCACACACAAGCATGTACACCAGCACACAGAGACACACAAATACATACACAGGTGTGATGTCTCTCCTGGGTGGTTTGTTTGTTTTCAAGACAGGGTTTGTTGAAGGAGGTCACTTGTTCCCAGATGCTCAGCCCCAAAATAACCACAGAGAAACTGTATTAATTAAATCACTGCTTGGCCTATTAGCTCTAGCTTCTTATTGGCTAACTCTTAGATATTAATTTAACCCATTTCTATTAATCTGTGTATAGTCACATGGCTGTGGCTTACCGACAAGATTCCAACCCATGTCTGTCTCCAGTGGCTCCATGGCTTTTCTCTGACTCCACCCTTCTTTCTCCCAGCATTCAGCTTAGTTTTCCTCACCTAGCTAAGTTCTGCCCTACTATAGCTCGAAAGCAGTTTCTTTATTCAATAATGGTAATCACAGCATACAGAGGGAAATCCCACATTAAGGGGTTCTCTGTGTAACAGCTCTGGCTGTTCTGAAACTCACGTTGTAGCCCAGGCTGGCCTCGAACTCACAGAGATCTACTTGCCTTTACCTCCCAAGGGCTGGGATTAAAGGCGTGTGCCACACACAGGTGGAGTGTAGTATACAGGTTTTCTTTCACAATGATGCAGTATCTGAGACACACAGCCTAAAGAGAAAAAGATGGTTAGGGATGACGGTTTCAGAGGTGCCAGTCCTTGGTGTCAAGGCTGTGTTCCTTTTGGTAGAACATCATGAATGAAGTGTGGCAGAGAAAACCCAAGCACCTCGTGTTAGCTAGGATGCAGGAAGAGGAGCCAGTATCTCAGTATGATCTACAAGGGCGTGCTTAATGCCTATTTCCTCAGGTGAGGCCCCACTTCCAAATACTGCTGTTAGCTGAGATCCAAGGCACCAAGATCTGAGTGTTTAGGAGAAAGATATGACACCAGCCAACTAAATCCATGCCAGATACCACATGCCAACTCTTGGGCACCATATGTGAGTCTGAATGCCACCTCGTATGCATCCAGTTCATCCTTTTCAAGCTATTCCCAGACCTGCAATGTCTCACATGGGTGTGAGCAAAGAATGCAAGTCGTGTCTACCTCCCAAGCGCATGGAAATTCAGTCCTGGGAACTCTGTCCTGCTGTTATTGTTGTACAGAAACACACAGCTCAGATCCTAGATGCTACACCTGACATGAACCTCCACGCAACTCGGAGAAATGTTGCCAGTACTGTTCCATCGAGAGAGCTTTGTTTTCCCAGCAGATAGGCGGACTTAGCATTTGAAAACAGTGTTCCTAAGGCATTAATGGACCTACATATCTGTAAGTGAATCTCTTTCTAACATTGATTTCCATTATGTCAAGACAGTCTCCCCAAACTTCTGCTCTTACCGCTTATTGCAATGACTGTGCAGACAAGGAGCAAGAAGAGTTTCCTAAGGGCCAGCTGCCCACCTGAGGGGGACAGACTAACAAATGAGCTCCAGGCTGTAACACTCCTGGGAAACAGCCCAAGGCCCCATCCTGCACAGACAACCTTCAGCTCCTGTGTTCTATCAGGAATTTGGTGAAAAGACCAAGGTGGGCAGAGACATGCCAAACCAAGGGTGTTTGCTTCAGGAGACGTGCAAGACCTGAGAAAGACTCAAAAAGCACCAGAGGCCGTGTACATCCCCTGGCTAAGGGACCAGGTTCATCCAAAGAGGAAAGTAGGAGGACTCAACAGAATACCCAGAGTTGGAGTCTGAGGTTGAATTCAGGTTTCACTCTGGCTTGCTGCTCATGGTCAAATAGCCCAGTTTATTTCAGAGCTTGTTCCTTAGTTTGAAAATGAACCACCTGTCAGTAGATGGGGACTGGCCATACGTCGGGACAGGTCAGCTGATGGGGACTGGCCATACGTCGGGACAGGTCAGCTGATGGGGACTGGCCATACGTCGGGACAGGTCAGCTGATGGGGACTGGCCATACATCGGGACAGGTCAGCTGATGGGGACTGGTCATGCGTCGGGACAGGTCAGCTGATGGGGACTGGTCATGCATCGGGACAGGTCAGCTGATGGGGACTGGCCATACGTCGGGACAGGTCAGCTGATGGGGACTGGTCACGTGTCAGAACAGGTCAGCTGATGAGGACTGGTCATGAGTCAGGACAGGTCAGCTGATGGGGTCTGGTCACATGTCAGGACAGGTCAGCTGATGGGGTCTGGTCACATGTCAGGACAGGTCAGCAAACTGTTCTGTAAAGGGTTGGGATGTACGATCCCACAGCTATCCATCTTTATCACTGTAGCATGAAACAGCCACAGGCTATATGTAAATGAATGGTTGACTAAGAGTGAATTTGTGTTCTAAGAAAATGTTGTTGATTAAACCTGGAAATTAGCTGGCAGTGACCTAAGGGCCACAATTTGGTAAGTTTCATGTAGAATATGCTGAGTACATGGGCTGGGAGGGGTATTGGTTCCGGGCCTGCTTATCCTCAACCGGGGCCATCCGTGCCCTCTTTGAATCTCAAGCAACTTCCTCCTGCAAATAACATTTCCAAATCCTCTCTGCCTGGAGACTGAAAGTAGCGCTAGCCAATGAGAGGCAGTGGTGGGCGTGGACATCAAAGAGCTCTCCATGCAGCCTGCAATCCTGAGAGGCACAGCCCCTCTACCCACAGCCTGTCCCCAGCTCCTGCCAGGCACTCAGGTATCCAGACCCTAGTAACACTGTGCCTTCCTTTGCCCTCTCCCACTGTAGGGTGGAAGCAGCTGAGATCTTGGCTCCCAACACCTCTGCTGGTTGCCCCCTCCTCACTCAGTTGTCTTCCAAACTGGACCCGACTAAGAGCCCGAGTTCTCCGTACAGAGCTGCTGTTCCTAATTTATTGCGCTTAGCACTCTGGGTATTTTTAATTTCATGAGTGTTTCTACAAATGTCTGGAAATCCTTACTCTGTGCCTACAAGGAGAAATGTGGACCCGTCGAGTTAACAGGGATAAAAACAAGCACCTACTCTATGCCAGGCACTGTTCTAGGCTCTGGGAACACAGCGTATGCCCTATGCGAAGTAGCTGATGAGTTCACTCAGCACCCAGCCCACCCCTCCCGTACCACACACACACTAGGAAGGCCACCAACAAGCCTAGGTAATACTTGTTGGAAATGTTCTTTGTGCCAGGCTCTCATCTAAATGTTTTAAATATTAATAATTTAACTTACTTAACTCACATAATAGCCCAGTGAAGTATGCGCCATCCTTGTCTCATCTTAAAAATTAAAAACTGATGAACTGAGACAAGAGGATGTGTCCAGAAACATCAGCAACAAGAGGGGGAGCTGGGGTTAGAACCGAGGCTATCAGGGGCCGCACCTCAAGTACCTTCCACAGAGTGGTCAAGGCCGTGGCCAGAACTACATTCTCCAGTTCTGATTATACTTCCCAAGCATTAGTGACTTGGCCGCGCCCTTTAGAATAACTGAGACAACAGTCATGGAAGAAATAACAAAAAGTCATTATGTGTCTCTTTATGGCTTTCATGAACTCCACAGAAGAATGTAAAAGTCAATATGGAACCTGCTACACCAGCCATAAAAAAAAAAAAAAAGCTTGCAAACAGTCCAAAAGTCGACAGACACCAGGAAATCCATAAAATCGGACTTGGGTGGTGGTGGGGGTAATGATCTAGTTAGGGCTTTTAAAAAATATTTTAAGCTGACAATGCATTCTTTAAATAAAAGTTTTGGGGCGAGCACTCTCCTGGCATATATAACAGTTGATGGAAAAGAGTGGATTTCCTCTTTAGCACTGGGCAGAATTTTCTAGAAGCCTCCTCCTTGTACCCCATCTCCAGTTCCTAGGGGCTCCTTGAGAGGTCTCCCCAGAAGTCTGTTTTAAAGCTAGCATGCTAACTCATTCCAGGCTCTCTGAACCTCTGAGAGGCAAAGGATTAACCCAAGGTGACGCTGGGAATTATGGTCAAAGAGTCAAGGTCAAAGGCAAGGTTCTGGGACTCTCATGCCATCTTCTTTTAACTTGAGTTTCCAGGAACGGTGTCTTTCCAGTGGGAAGCTGTGGGTTTCTCTCCGAGCCATGCACATGGCAGCCGTGACAAGGACCTAAAGAGCAGGCTTCTGCAACCTTGATGGAGCAGCCCTACTTCTGAGGGTCTAACCATCTGCGATGTACTTAAAGCTAACGGGAGAAGCCAGCTTTCCACTCTACCTGGGGCAAGGTTGAAACTGCCCAGCATTTCCCGGGATATCAAAGGCTCAGACTGCTGTGAGTAGCCAAGCAGGTTGCTGTTGCAAATCTGTCCCCAGGCTTGCTGCTCACAGTCCTTTTATGGCATGGCAGCAGCGCTCCAACTGCTCTGGAGCCCAGGCTCACAGAGTACCCACAGGCTTCCACACTGCAGTGGCTTTTACACATCACACGTTTCTCTGCAGCATTCTCTTAATGTAACCAGCAAACTCCAGCTGCCATTTAACTGCAGGGGGTTTCTAGATCTCAGCACGGGAGGGGTGGGAGAAGAAGCCCTGGAGACCCCCACCTTTGAGACAGCTCTCTGAGCCTAGGAAGCCAAAGACTTAGAGACAAACCCTTGCTTACTAAACAGGAGGAGATTTGGATATAGCAGCCGGGTGGTAGATAAGATTCATTCGCCTTGCTAGGGAATGTCTGTTTTCTGCAGAGGCACTTATCAGGTCAGTGCTCAGAGAACATCACTGAAAGTCAAGAAGACAGCTCAAACCAGCCCTGAATTTCATATCTGCACATGGAGTCCAAGAATTCAGCTGTCCTCTTCTGAATAGGCTACCCTCCTGATTACACTCTGCAGAGGGTAATCTGCTTCCTGCTCTTTTTCTCTGGCTGGTTTATCTTCTTCGCAGGTAAGCACCAACTGAAAACTCAGAAGCTGTGCTCCAATCGCCATCATGCCACGTCTTACAAAGACACGGGTTCTGACAGCTTTCAGTTGATGGATCGGATAGTCATTATTTCGCGCTGGCTTTTAGCAGCTTTTCAGCCTAACCTTCATTCCTATGTTCTTCCCACTGGCAGACGACTGGGCAAATTAGACGCAGCCCATGCACTTACGGCTGCCTTTCCAGAGACTTGAGTACCAATGTCTGCTAGGTTATTGGCTTGCTTTGCTTTTTCTTCTAGTGAACTCTTTTTCAAGTTCCAGGAAATTGGTTCACGTCCCAAAGAAAAAAGAAGTCAATGTCCTCAATTGTTATCTCTTCTGAAGGGTCTCATCCCACAGGCGTGACCAGACTTGGCCATGGGTCCAGCATCGCCCATTTTCCTGTGTTTATAATGCTTCCCCTTCCTATTTGTCAAAAGGCTTTATGAAGTCACAAGACTAACGCTGAAGAACTGCATTCAGCTGAGGACACCAAGGCTCTATCCCAACTAACTTTAGACCGCTCAGGGTTTCCCTCTTAAAAGGATGTAAGCTATACCTAGCTCTGCCTGTCTGTTATTCCAGCACTGGAGAGCTGAGGCAGGGAGATAATGAGACCAAGGCCAGTATGAGCTACCTAGCAAGCTCAAGGCTTGCTTGCACTCTAAACAATGTATGAGATCCTGTCAATAGTAATAATAATAATTAATAGTGGGGGCTGGAGAGATGGCTCGGTGGTTAAGAGCACTGACTGCTCTTCCAGAGGTCCTGAGTTCAATTCCCAGCAACCACATGGTGGCTCACAACCATCTGTAGTGAGATCTGGCGCCCTCTTCTGGCCTGCAGGCATACATGCAGCCAGAACACTGTATACATAATAAATAAATATTTAAGAAAATAATAATTAATAGTGTTAGGATTGGGGAAAGCTTTAATTTTTCATTCTAATTCCATAGTGTATTTACTATGATATAAAGGAAACTTGTCCTTGACAATCACCTCCCAGTACTGCATTCTACTTTTACTACCTATCCATGTACCACTAAGCAGTAAACTGTTTAGTCTATTGTGTTTTGAATTTTCTTGTAGTGCAATTAATAAAAATCCAGAGACAGAAATTGAGGTTCAACCTGAAGGTCAGAAAAGCAAAACAGCCAGTCACTGGCTCTTCCCTCTACCTCAGTCTGAAATAGTAATCCTGCCTCCAGGAATCTCAGAATGAGACTGTGGGAAAGCTGTCTCTTCCTGTCTTACATCTCTCTCTAGTGCTGGGATTAAAGGCGTGCACCACTACTGCCCGGTTTCTATGACAAACTAGTGTGGCTACTGGGATTAGAGGTGTGTGTCAGCACTGCCTGGTCTGTAAGGCTGACCTGTGTGGCTGTTTTACTCTCTGATCTTCACGCAAGCTTTATTTATTAAAATACAAATGAACTATGACTACAATTTCTCATGTAGGTTGTGTGTGTGTGTGTCCATTTTTGTTCATGTGTGTTCAGGTAGATATGGAGGCTAGGGGTAAGTCAACCTGGGTGCCATTCCTCAGTGGCCCTTCACCTTGGGTTTTTGTTGTTTGTTTGTAAACAGATTTCTCACTGACCTGGAGCTCATCAAGAAGGTTACACTGTCCAGTGGGTCCCAGAGCTCTGGTGGCCTCCACTCTCCAGAACGGGGATTGAATACATGCCCCCACATCCATGTGGGCTCTGGGGATCAAACTTAAGTCTTCATACCTCACTAACTGAGCCATCTCCCAGACCTGCTTTAAATCTCATACTGAAATAACACTGCATTTTCTAAAAGTTATTTCCTAAGACAAAAGGGTACTATGTCAAAGAAGGCAGTCTAGAACTGTACTGCTTGTGGCTACTGAGCATCGGCAGAACTGATCAAAGCTAGGATGAACTGTGGTGTGGAAGGTCCTTCTGTCTATGTGTTGCTTTTATTGGTTAATGAATAAAGAAGCTGACTTGGCCTATTAATAGGGCAGAACTTAGGCGTGGTGGGGGGGATCTGGACTGAATGCTGGGAGAAGGAGGCAGAGTCAGGGAGAAGCCATGGAGCCACCAGAGACAGACACTAGGAACATTAGCTGGTAAGCCACAGCCTCATGGTGATACAAAAATTACCAGAAATAGGTAAAACTAAGATGCAAGAGTTAGCCAATAAGAAGTTAGAGCTAATGGGCCAAGCAGTGGTTTAATGAATGCAGTTTCTGTGAGGTTATTTCGGGTCTAAGCTAGCTGGGCAGCAGGGAAGAACAAGCGGCACCCTCCTCACTACAGAGCTGGAAGAAAATTTACACATAATTTGGAGAACATATGTGTTGTTGGGTGCCACAGGTAGTCATATGTCCCTTCTGCTAAAGGTGAAGGAAATGGCTCCTTTCAGGAGATGAGAACCAGTTTTACCATCTCCTAAGGGATTAAGGACTTTATCTACGTGCCAGAAATCCTCTCATAGACCAGGTTGAGCTCATTTCAGGATATTGGCCCTGTCTTTTGGGGGTAAGCTACTGCATGGCAGACAAAACTGAAGTTTATCATGGTCATTTTTTTTTGTCCTGAGGTGATTTGTGTTTTTATTTTGCTGTCATTTTTTGAAAGAGGGTCTCATGCAACCCAGGGTTGCCTTGACCTCTCAGTCCTTCTGTCTTAGCCTCCAAAGTTGGGGTCCCTAGCGTGTGTCACCGTGCCCAGTTTGTGGCAGGTCCCTAATGAATGGGTCACTTCTCTCACGTTGCTGAAGGGTAACTTCCCTTGATTCTCCTAGCTTATGTCAAAGTCAGTTTTTATATCTTTTGAGAATATTTTCCTCAAAGTCACTTCTTAGGGCACTCGCTTCTCACCTTCTTGTTCGTAACTATCTAAAACCTTCTTCTGTGTCTAAGGAAGAGGGAGAAGGGTCGGCGCAAGGAGAACAGGCACACTTTACACAGCACTTAGAGCTTCTGTGGAGAGATGGTGCGGTGGTTAAGAGCGTAAAGGATACTCTCTCACGAAGGACCTGAGGTCACTCCCTGGCACCTATGTCGAGTAGCCCACCAACTACCTTTAACTCCAGCTCCATGAGATCCAATTTCTCTGACTACTACAGGCATCTGCACTTGTGAGCATGTACACACACACATGCACATGCGCACACACACACAGCTAATTTTCAAAATAAACTCATTTTAAGCTAATGGTATGTCACCATTAGTATTTATTATTTGTTAGTTTATGTTTAAGTCAGACAAGAAACCTCATATTCATATGACACTAGACTAAATTCACAATCTCTCTGGAGCTTGCACTATACTGAATTCACAATCTATGCCTTACACTAGCCTAAATTCACACATCTCACTGGGACTTGCACTACCCTGGATTCACACATCTCACTGGGGCTTACTGTCACCCTCAAGCTCTTTGTGTTGTTTTTGGGTGTGCCTCTCTTCAGATACAATTGGGTTGTTTATTGAACAATAAAGTGTTGTTAAAAGAACAGAATGGATTCAGGACTTGGCATCTGATGGAGGACAGAGTATGTGTTACAAAGCTGCTCAGTATATTCTAGAATCTTTTTGAAGTTTATGCCTAGATGTTCCTGCTGTAATAGGAAAATCATGGTCATGCTTGGTCTTTTCCAAAATTCAATGAAAACGCAGAAAACTCTACACAGGGATCTACACAGGGAAACCCTGTCCTTGGTCATGGACACTGGCCAGAGGTCCTATAATTGTGTGGCTAGTTCAAAAGAGGCCAGGACAAAAAGTGCTAACTGGTCATATAACCCATCCCATTCTCAAGGGCTGCCTAAAGAGGAGACTCCTGCGTGGCGGGAGGCATTGCTGGTCCTGGACGAGGCTTTTAAACAACATTCACACACATGGCTATGGAGTTTCGTCAGAAGCACAACTGGGAGTTTTCAAAAGTCAAAAGTACAATAGAAAGCAAATGGTCCCTGCAGTCAAGAAGAATAATGGTAGCAAAGTGGGGCCCAGGGACTTCTTGTCCAGGCCAGTGACTTGCTATGTGGTGGAGAGAAGAGATGTGGCAGCTTTTGTTTGCAGGGCATAAATCAGGAGTTGTAAAACCTGGATTTGTCACCAAAGAGCCCATTGTTAGAAAGCCCTACAAAAGACCAGTGTCCACTCTTGCAGCTGACAGACGGTTCCCAGCAGGCGCTACTGTCTTATCCCGATACAACTCTCTGACCTCTGCACACTGATCAAGGAGAAAGGCCAATTCACATGGTGGCATCCTTGTCCTCTGTGAACCATGTCCTCTCCTACATGTCAGGAGCTCTTTCAGAAACTTTCTCTTCCTCACCTGGCTCTACTTCCTAAACCAGTTTGTGTTACGTAAGGAGAAATAGCCATTGGCATTCCCTCTGACCACATGTGTATGCACCTGCACATGAATCTTCACAAGCACTGGTACCCACACCTGCACATGCACCTGCCCTGGCTCTACTTCCTAAACCAGTTTGTGTTACGTAAGGAGAAATAGCCATTGGCATTCCCTCTGACCACATGTGTATGCACCTGCACATGAATCTTCACAAGCACTGGTACCCACACCTGCACTCACACCCGCACATGCACCTGCACACACACCTGCACCCACACCTGCACACGTACCTGCACATGCACCTGTGCACACACCTGCACAAGCACCCGAACATGCACCT
>JAQHUG010000152.1:1148107-1160490 GCA_028555095.1 Dicrostonyx torquatus
TTTTTGAGAATTTCATATATGCATATAAAATATGCTGATCATATTTGCTCTCCAGTCCTCTAAGAACACTTCCCTCCCAACTTCATATCTTACTTTTTCAAATATATTTTATAACCCCCAAGTTTAATATATGCTGCTGCTCAAGTGGAAAATTGTGGCACAAGCCTTCAATTTCAGCAAGCCAATCTCTGTGAGTTTGAGGCTATCCTGTTCTACATAGTGAGTTCTAGGATAGCCAAGGCTATACTGAAACACTGTCTCAAAGCAAAACAAACTGTGTGTGTGTGTGTGTGTGTGTGTGTGTGTGTGTATGTGTGGTGTGCTGATCATATACTTGTGCCATGCCCTTGAAGGAAACTGACTCCATCTTCCCAAGAAAGCATCCACTGTCAACAGCTGTAGTAACTAGAGGCAGGGTCTGTGGACCTTCCCCAATCATGCCTGACTGTTGACTAGCTTGACCTTCCGCTGGTCTTATGCAGTCAACCACAGCTGCTAAGGTGAAATTATTCCTTACTTCTGTCTATTTCGTGTTATACTCTGCTGTGCTTTGTCATCTGTTTCTTTCACCAAATTTGGTAAAACTTCATGCTGTAATCTCATTGAATAGAATCCTTAGGCCTTTGGTGTTTATCTCAACTCCTTCTATCCCAGAAAGACTTGGATTGTTTTTGTCTTGACCACACTCTGGCACTTTTGACATTGTGGTCATGCTCATTTACTATTAAGGATGTTTGGGTTTTGTCAACCCTTACTCTTTCTTCTTCTTGGTCAAGTCCCTTGGTTATGCTTTCCACTCTTATCTGATTCTTTTGAGTTTTTCACTTATAATATTTCTATTTGAATTTTATTCCAAAAAAAATCTCAATTTCTTGGCAAAATTTTCTTCTATGTTGCTGGTTTTGTTTGTTCTTTTGTTGGCTTTTTCCCTTGCTGCTGGTATGGCTTCCTAGGTCAAACATTGAATTCATTGGTTTGTTTGCATTGCTTTTCAGGCCAGTGATCATTTTCACCAGTAAGCTTTTGGGATATTCATCTGCCATTGTACCTGTTTCAGTGACTCTGAGCTCTGTAGTTGAGGAGGGAAGAGTTGTGCTGTCCTGATGTTTCATGTTTCTCATGTTTCCATGAAGTGAATCTGTTGGTTTGGATATTTCTCCTGGTTCTATTCAAGGGTCACTTGGTTGAGCTGCCTACTCTTGAAGACTTGATCCCTGGTAACACTGAGCAGGAAAAGATTAAATTGCTTTTTCTGGCAGCTTTTCCTCCTGCTTACAGCAGAGGGCTGTGCAGCTAAAGTTCTGTTAGGTTGACTTCGTGTGGTGGTTTGTGTGAGAATGACCCTAACAGGCTCATATATTTGAACACTTGGTCCCCAGTGGGTAGAATTGTTTGGGAAGGATTAGGAGGTATGGTCTTTTGGAGCAGGTGTGTCACTGGGGGTGAGCTTTGAGGTTTAGAAAGACTCTCATCATTCTAGTTTGCTCACTCTGCCTCATGATTGTGGTAAAGATGTGAGCTCTCGACTATTGCTAACAGCACCATTCCTGCCGACATGCTCCTCACCTTGATAACCATAGACTCTAACCTTCTAGACCCATAAGCCCTAAATTTAATGCTTTCTTTTCTAAGTTTTCTTGGTCATGGCATCTCTTCATAGCAACAGAAGAGTTACTAAGACACATTCTATTGATGAACCCCATCTACTTTTCTGTGCTTTTCAGATATCGCTGACTTTACTTCTGTCTTAGCATTTAATCAGGGGCTGGCCTAAAGTTTCAGAGCCTTAGTGAATTATCATTTTCACAGGAAGCATGGTGGCATGCAGGCAGATGTTGGAGCAGCAGTTAATAACTACATCCTAATGCATGGGGGAGGGAGAGGGAGACTGCATCTGCATGGGCTTCTGAAACTCAAAGCCCAGCCCCAGTGACATGCTTTTGCCAAGAGGCCCACACCTTCTAATCCTTCTAATCTTTTCAAATAGCAACACTCCCTTGTGAGTAAAACATTCGTGGAGACCATTCTTATTCAAAACACCAAGTTCCTCTATTGATTATGAAGTCTTCCTTTCTTTCTGTCTTCGGAGTAGAGACCTTTTTTTTCTTCTTCCAACTCTCTCCTTCACTGGCTCACACAGAGGCAGATTCTAGCCTATATCTTAACCAGAATTCCTAAAACATATGCTCTTAAATTCCAGTTCCAACATATGTCTGCTGAGCAGTCTTAGGCCTCTCTGAATTTTGCTGTCTTAACATGTTGTTTTCATTTTCTATTGCTGTGATAAAACACCATGACTAAGGCAACATATAAACTATTTAATTTGGTTTTCAATTTCAAAGGGTTAGAGTACATGATAGTGGACCAAAAGACCAGCTAAGAACTCACATCTTGATCCATAACTACAAAGAAGAGAGAGACACTAAGAATAGCACTGGTCTTTTGAAACCTCAAAGCCCACCCCCAGTGACACACCTCCTCCAACCAGATCACACTCCCTAACCCTTCCCAAGCAGGTCCACCAACTGTAGGCCAAGTATTTAAACATATGAGCCTGTGTGATACATTCACATCCAACCAGTACATGTCATAGGATGTGATATCAGAAAACTGCCACGCAGATCACATGGAGAAACCAGCTGTAGTCGCACATGTACAGTGCTCAGCAGAAACTCAAATGCCAGGTCCAGTCCTTCCATAGAGCATGTGCACAACCCGTATTCCTGGGGCCAAAAGATGAATTCCAAGTAGAGGTGAGTGTACGCTGTTTTGCAAATGGAATGTAGAAAAGAATCTTATTAACCAACAAGGCTTTCTTTTAAACACAAGCCAGAAAAAAAAATATAGACCATTCAATGTTTTTAATTATCTTCTGATTCAGAAATAAAAGATTTCATCCTGGCTTATGGAAAACATGATGCCACATCCTGTTTTTTCCCCTCACATTAATTGTTATAAAAGGTTTCAATCATGATGCTACTTTGTCCAAATATAGCTTTCTTGCATGGAGGAGTTTGAGAAAGCCTTGTGTCCTACAACCTGTGATAAAAACAGAAACAACCTTCAGGGCCCGCTTTTAGAGGAGACACTATAGAATTTGGTGAAGCACATGTCACCGGCTACCAAAGGGATTCTTTTGGCAGTAATGGCTGCCATGCCATCACATCAGGAAGAAGTCCTTGTGAATTCCCTCCAAACGTGGTATTCCAGACATCTTGAGCGTGATAGAGATTTTGCACCAAGTCTGTCTGGCCTGCTAACCCAATGGGTAATGAGGTGTGCGGGGCAGTGTTGCACAGGAAGCCTCAACTCTCTCCCTCCTTGGTGGCTACTTTGAGGATATGTGCAGACTTGATTATCTGATTGCTTTGCTTCTCTGTGGTTCAAAAGCGGGGTCTTTTCTCTCTTCACGTCTTCACAAGAGCCGATGAGTTTTTAATTTAATTGCTGTATGGCATGACCTTCTCAGGACTATATATTATGTATAAATTCACAGTATGAAAAAATTTCTAAGCTTGATATCAAATGCAAAATACAAAAGAAAAATTGAATAAATACACATAATTAAACATTTACATGGTTAGAAAACCCATACATAAAGGTAAACAAGAAATAGTAGAAAACAGTTGTACTATCTGTGTGTGAATTTATTTTTATGCATAAAAGGCACTTCTGGGGCTGGAGCCATGACTCTGTGGGTTAAGTTCTTGCTGTGCACAGAGCAGAATCTGCCTTTGGATCCCAACACTCAGGCCCAATGACCTGTGCCTGCATCTCTGGTGCTGGGGAGCAGAGACAGGCACTAATGGCTGATTCCAGGATGACTTTAACATTGCCCTGATTTCTTGGATGACTGCTGTGCATTCTAAAGTGTATAGTTCAGTCTCTGAGTATGTGTATTGTTTCTGAGGTTATATTTGCTGTGGGTTCCAGTTTTATTCTACTTGTGTCAAAGTTTGTATTTGTTAAGGTATACCATGCCTTGTGGCCTTTAATGTGGTCAACCTTCAAGGTTTCATGTACTACTACAGAGAGTTTCTTTGCTATCTGTTGTGTTTTTGTCTGTTAAATCCTGTTGGCCTGTGGTTTAATGTATTTCTGAAGTTTCTTTGATACTGCTTTTTATTTTGCAAGGCCAGTCTAAACATGAGAATATGGTACTGAAGTAGCTTCAATCTTATTGTGTCAGGATACATGTGACCTTTCATGCCTTTTAGTGCTGGTTTTATGAAATTTAGAGGCCTGAGATTTGGTTCATGAAAATTTACAGTAGTCACATTTTCTTGATGAATTGTTCCTGACTAGTTATGAAGTGTACATTATCAGATATGAGAATCTCTATGCCAACTCACTTAGGAATCCCATTTGTGTGTCAGTTTGATCTCCAACTTTTGACTTTCAGATTTGAGATATTTTTTCCCAGTGATGAGCACTTCTTAGAGACAACAAAAACTTGTATCTTGTTTCACAATTTAATCAGTTTGTCTGTATCTGTCCTACTTAGTGTCTGTAGTTATGGTTAAACACTAACAAAAATCAACTTAGAAGAGAAAAGGGTTTATTTGGAACCCAAAGCAGGAACTGAAGTACAAACCACAGGGGAAGGCTACTTACTGGCTTGCTCAGTTGTCACACTTAGGCACTGGCCTAAGTGTGGCATCATCCACAATGGGCTGGGCCTTCCTACATCACTCAGTAATCAAGAAAATGCATGTTTATGCCTACACACCAATCTGGGGAAGGCAGTTTTTCAGGTGAGATTCCGAGACTATTTGGGCCCGTGCAAGTTGGCAGAAGTTAACAGCTATCACGTCTTTGAGTTTGTGAGGTAAATCCGTCTGCATTCAAGCTTATTACTCAGAGGTTATCAATTAATATTAGCTATCAATTAGTTATTTCTGTTGGAAGTTTTTCTGCTTGGTTGGCCTGTTGGGAATTTTTGCCTTCCTTTCTAGGCTCATCCATCTCTTGGTCTCTTTGGTCCCCCGAGATTTTCTGGAAGGTTTTGGTGATGTCCATTTCCCATTGGGTCTGTCTGTATACACTACTGTCTTCTTGCCTTTGCCCTCCATTTCTGAAATTTGTCCTTATGTTAGGGGCTTTTTGTCATCTGCTGGTGATGATTTCTGTTTTTATTTATTTTTTTTAGCTTGATTGCTTAGTAGAATCAATGATTCTTCAATTTCAGATTCCTGTTTAATTTTTTTTTCATGTCTCAATTTTTAGATGAAGTTTTCCTCCATGTTCTTACATTTTCCTCCCAGGGTACTGATTATTTTGTTCACTCCAGTAACCTCTGTGTCTCCGAATTGATAAGCTTCTATGCCTCTTCCATATGGCTACAGTGTGTGCTGCTTGGGATCTGTTGCTCCATCCAGATGTTTGCATGACATTCCCTGTTACACAACATTCTGTCTGGTTTGTTGTGCTTTCCCTCCTGGGTAGATTGAGCTCAGCCTCCATCACACTCTTCTCTTTCCCATGCCCTTTATATCACCTCTATATTGCTTATAATGCATTGCTCAGACAGTGTACACACTATGGAAGTAGTTAGACTATTTTTTTTTCCAAGAATAATGGCAAGGAAAAAAGTTTATGTCAAGCTCCTGTGTCCATTACAGACACTCTCATTTGTTTGCTTTTGGATTTTGTTGTTGTTGTTGTTGTTGTTGTCTTGTTTTTTGCTTTGTTTTTAAATCTCTGTTGAATACAATGATATAGAAGCTAAGGTCATGGAAGCACCGGAACCTTCTTTAGCACTTTGCTGTCAAGGATGAGTATGTAGTATTCATTTAGAACGGTGCCCGGCTCAAGAATGGTCTTTGTCTGGCCATTATCACAATGCCTTGTGCCTCAGAGTCCTGGCTTAGCCTAGAAAGAGTTACACTAAGGCTACTTAAGGTCATGCCACTTCTCAACTTAAAATGTCTGTAAGAAACCCACAGCACAGAGAGTATGCAGGTCCCAAGGCTCACAAGAGCTCCTGCATCCACCTGCCACACTAACCCCAACCACTGCTTGACAACAGGTTAAAGGTTGAAGTGAATTTATAAGCAGCTGACTCATGAATATGCACATGAGCAATGGCTTCTAACAAACCCCAAGTCTCACGCTATGTGTGCTCATTCCGTGCCTTGGCCTTCTTGATCCTGCAGGACTTACTTGTGAATGAACAGACAATTTTTTTTCTTTCAAAAACTATGATAACAAAGTACATCTGATAAAGAAGTCTCTTTTCTTTTTTTTTAAGAAAGGCCGCCCTGCACGTGCTGCCAGGAGTTCCAGGAGAGCAGTCATCTTCCTTCATCCTTGCTCATCTTCACCCTCACCAAGGACCTTCTTCTTAAATATCAACTCCCATTCTTTTTGTGGCTGAGACTTTAAAAGACTGATATTGGTTCCTGTTTCTTGCTTGTAATAAATTAATACCACTGGCTGATTGATGTGGAAACTCCAGTTTACCTCAACTGAACTGGTACACAGAGAGTTCCGTGGATGCTTGTTCATTATACAGGGCCCACAGTTTCTGAAACAAAAATCGGCATGTGGTCTGACAATCAGGAGTCTATTTATAGGGACAGGGTAGTTAGCAAACCAGAAAATCCAGGCCATATGCATGACATTAACTATATATAATGAATGATGTGTATGAATAATGTATGGACATGTGGGCTGGCTAGTGCCTCTCAGCTGGCCAAGGGACAGGAGCAGCCTTTCAGGGTTTGGCTAATTGAGTCACTATGCTGCTCTTGGTCTCCTTTCCAAGGACTTATTTAATTGATGTCAATTCTCTCTATTAAATCATTTCATCTGTAAAAATGATAGATAGCTTTACATTATGTCTTCTCTAAGAGAACTATAAAATTGTTTATAAAATTATTGTTTATATTAAAATTATTGTTTATAAAATTGTTTTTTAAATCTTTTAATTCAGATAAGAAACTCACAAGAACATGAGCCCACGTACTATTAATTTAATAAATGTGATTAGATTAATATTTCATTAACTTACTGATTGCCAGTGAACAAAATAAATACATGATTTTTTCAGACATATTTTGAAGTCTTACAAGTATTTGAATGAAAAATAAATATACCTGTGTATATTCTGGCCCATTTCTCTGAAGAGCACACAGTGGCAACAAAGGCAAGTGAGCCTTGTGTGAATGTGGATGGACAAGGACTCAGTGAGTCGGTGTTTGTAACAGACTTCAAACACGTAGACGCTGTGCAAACACAATTAGCAGTGCCGTCTTTATACGGAACGCTAGCTTCTTTTCAAAGGGCATTCAAAAACTTGTCAAAAGTTTTAGCTCAAGTCTTGATATAAAGTACGTTTCTATTTTTTTCAATAAAAAGTTAATCACAGTGTTTTAAAACTCAAAATCTATTTTAATTATTTATTTGGGTGCTTGTTTAGTTAGTTTTTTTTCCCTGCAGGCAATGGCCAAAACCCAAATCTATGCCTCAGCACACCTCTCTGCTCCCTCTTATTCCAGCTAGTATGACCCAGCAAATATCCATACACAGCTATACCATGCACTGTAGTATGAGACGTGGGCCTGCTTTTGGTCCCGGCTAGCTTATATCCAAAATAATTACACAGAAACTGTATTCATTTAAACACTGCCTGGACTATTATATCTAGCCTCTTCTTGGCCAACTCTCACATCTTGATTCAGCCCATTTCTAATAATCTGTATTCACCATGAGGATGTAGCTTACCGGCATGAGTCTAACCAGCGTCCATCTTGGGCAGGAGCATCATGGCGTCTACCACACTTCCCTTCTTCCCAGGATTCTGTTTTGTCTACTCTGCCCACCTAAGGGCTGCCCTATCAAAAGGCCAAGGCAGTCTCTTTATTAACCAATGAAAGCAACCCAAATACAGAAGGATCTACACCAATGCACATAAATGCAGGCTTGGAGCAAACACACCACTGATAGGAGACCTTGACTGCATCAGCATCCTGAGTAAGCCCGGCAATTACAACACAAACAGGCTCTCACTGCACAGAGTGAGTCATCCATTCTCTCTCAGATGGTCTGAGCAAAGTGCATGCAACGTCATGAGAAAATAAAGTCTTCTTTGGGGCACTAAGGAGGATGGGCAGCAGGTGGGGGCCACACATTGAGGTTTTCAGCAGGCACCTGACTGGGGGAGAACTGTTTGAGCCTGTCTGATAAAACAGTCAGATGTGAGGTTTTAAAAAATATCTACTCCATGAGATCTGAAAACGTTTTCATGGAAGAGCAGGAACGATAACTCCATGGTTAGGGGCACTTGCTGCTCCTCCAGAGGACCTGGAATCAGTTTCTAGCACCAACAGCTGGTGGCCAATAACTTCTTTCATGAATTTTATTTGTGTGATTGAGTGTATGGTGGAGTGAGGGATACAGACATGTACTAGGGCCACTTGTCTATGGTTTCAGTTTCTGTAGTCTCACATATATGTAGTCAACTATTTTCAGTCTAAATTATTATCTGCATGCCTCAGTCTCCTGGATGCTGAGATTAAAGATATGCACCACCACTCTTGGACCTAAGCATGTTCTTTAATTCCTTTCCACAAGTTGGAAGCTTAGCTGTTTGGGATCTTGCCTTGAGGTCACCACTCACTCTCTTTATTCCATTTAACATCAGGCCTTACTTTAATCTGTGTATCTCCTTGAACACAGGATTTAGCTCCATTACACTTCCTGGTACTCCTTTTCTGCTCAAATTGTACATTTTGTAGTTTTCCTTGCTTAGTTTGCTCCTTTTCATCATAGATCTTCAGAAGAGGGAACACTAATAACCACACAACAGAGTCAATACTAGGTTGTGTTGAGATTCCTCTGCCAATGGAACTAATTCAATTTCTTTACTTTGCCTCAGGTCAACTTTTGAGACAAGGGCAAAAAGCAGCCACATTCTTCTTCGGAATATCACAATAACTGTCTCTAGGCCACATGCTAACATTATTCTCCTCTGAAACCTCTTGAGTCAGCTCCTCACAGTTCAAATCACCTTCAGCACCACTGTCTCCCACGCTACCACTATTACAGCCTGTTAAAAAGCTCTTAAAACAGCCCACTGCTCTCCTAATGTGAAGTCCCAACAATATAGTCAGGCCTGTCACAGAAATACCCCAGTACCAATTGGTCCCCGGTACCAATTTCTGTCTTAGATAGGGTTTCTATTGCTGTGAGGAGACACCATGACCACAGCAACTCTTTAAAGGAAAATGTTTAATTAGGCTGGCTTACAGGTTCAGAGGTTTAGTTCATGATCATCATGGTGGGAAACATGGTATGTGCAGGCACACATGGTGCCACAGAAGGAGCTGAGAGTTCTACATCTTGATTTACAGGCATGGAAGCAGCCTGCAACATGGACCACGGAAGCTCAGTGGGAGCTGGGCAGAGGACTCAGAAACGGCCATGTCCAGCACATGGGCCAAGAAGAACAGGTCCCAGGAGAAGAGGAGAGACACTCTCAAATGTTTTGTCACCAAATAAACTCCTGCTTTGCTCATCAGAGCAACAGCCAAAGACAAGGGGTCACCATATACACAGCAAACAGTGAACTTGAAAACAGCACAATCCATTGTCAAGCCAGAAACAGAAAGAAACTGAGTGAAGAGAAGTCAATAGACATGTGAAAAATAGTATGGACACAATACAGCCCATCTTCTCATTTAAATATTTGTGTGAAAGTATTTTGTGTCATATGTTTTTGGAAGTCAATAGAACTTTAAGAAACAGGCTCACCAAGTGGTTATGTTTTATAGAACTGTCAGATGGATAGTAACATTACACCAATGCATGTCTCCAGACCAGTTATGTTGCACAGTGGAGGAAAATGGTGGACATCACAGTGAGATCAGGTGCACTGGGGGCAGCGGGGACTGAGCAGGGCCTGAGCAGCCTCTGTGTAGAGCTGTGCTGGTGCTGCCTTGAAATGCTCGCTCTGGACACATTTCATCATGTATGTATTGTGCTGTGGACCAGCGCTCTACAAGTAGCAGGTCCTGCCTGGCATGGAGATGAAGGACAAAAAGACATAACCCAGACACAACAGCCCAAGTCAAAATAACTGATATAGAGCCTGAGGAAATGGGCTGGGCCGGGCCTGGGTGGGAATTGAGGTTGGAGACCCCTGGAAGAGATTGGTGCTGGAGAGCAAGAGAGTCATAAATACATACACCGGTGCCCCTGGAAACTGACGGATTGATGTGTAGCTGTTCTGAAGGTAAAACACACATCCACTTGTGAATACCTGATACTGTGTTTTAAAAAGTACTATTTCAAACTTGAAAAGAAGGCCACAGGGCAAATTGAGCTAGTCAAGGGGAAATTATAGAAGATTAAAGCCAGCTTACGTTGCCTTTCCCCACACTTCCTGAGGTCTTTTTAAAATAACCATTTAAGGGGCTGGAGAGATGGTTCAGCAGTCAAGGACACTTGTGTTTCAAAGGGTCCAAGTTCAGTTCCCAGCACCTTCACAGTGGCTCACAATCTCCGATAATTCTAGTTCCTGATCCAGACCTGATGCCTTCGTCTTTCCTCTGCAGGCATCAGTCATCCACACGGTGCACACACAAACATGCAGGTAAAACATTCCTATGAATATGGAATTCTGAAAAAAACTATTTACTTAAAGACAAAGAAAATGTAAAAGAAAAAGTCATCCCAAGTGCCTACAACTTTGACCAAAATACTTGTGGGTTGAGACACTTCACAACAGCTGTGAAGGGCTAGAGGGAAAAGACAGTAGTGTCGGAACAGTCGTAGTGGGCCAGTCACTGAGTTCATAATGGCTCCATTGCTAGACAAACAGAGCAAAGTGCAAAGAGTTTATACATGTTTAGATGCAGAAAAATATGAGCCACTATGGACCATGTAGGCAGAGATAAGAATACAAAGGAACTAGGAAGGAGATACATTGCTTTTGCTTCCCCATTACTTCCCATCACTCTCTTGCCACCAGAAAAAAAATATGAAAATTAATAAGAATGTGAATATACATATTGACTTCTATCAGGAAACAAGATGTCTAACAAATACATTGGAAGGAAAGAATAGAACCGTCTCTGTGACATATTCACCAAGTGTTTCCATTTTATGTCTCCACAGCTTTCTTGCATGATCATGTCCTAGCCAATAAATAAACAAACACAACGGAAACAAAAGATTTTTCTTCAAGAGAAACTGAGGCATCTCCATGTCACCGTCATGAAACCTTCCCATGCAGATGTTTCAGATTGGGGGCTCTCGCCTGAGTCACCTCACGAGCAGACAAGGCTGTCATTTCTCAGCTACTTTCTTCCAGGTTATAACACAGACCACTGGTGCTATCTAAATGCTTCTCATCTTAGTGTTTCTAGGCAGCATTGCTGCTTAGTAACCAAGGCTCAGCAGTCAGGAATTTTGAATTGATAGCAAGACAGTTGAAATGTAAAATTACAGTAGCTGATGGGAAGAAAGCCAATCACATCTATCCTGGTAGTTTGTAAAAATATTATTTGTCTTTAAAACTTATATATGGTGAACTAGAGAAGGATTTTAAGTATAAGTTTACATGCACACACATTACCAATTACATATGTATTTGATGTATGTATATAGTCAGCCATGACTTCCTCACCTGCATCTTCTGTCAACTTAGGATCAAGAATACTTGAAATATTTATGTGTTTATTATTTTAAGTGTATGCATGCTTGTATATCTGTGCACTGTGTGTGTACAGGACAGAAGTCAGAATCCATGGAACCAGCGTTATAGATGGTTGTGAACCACCAGGTGAGCTCTGGAAAAACTGACCCCAGTGTTTAAGCAAACACTACTCCACATCATGTAAGGGACATACCTTATTGGGCTTGGGAACTCTGTGAGGAGGGAGTGCATGAGAATCTACCCCTTTGGATTCCAAGGAGAAACTGCTGTATCAGATTCAGCCACCTCCATCCAACGTTTTCTCAGTGAGAAAGACAGGAGGCCATTGCTCTCAGGCCATGAACTAAACCCACACATCCCACTGACACTGGGGACCGGGGTGTTCCCTGCCTCATACCACAAGTTCTTGCAGCCAGAGATCCCTCACTACTACCACTCCAAGTCATATCCCCCTCCTGCTTCCTCTGTGTAATTTGGATTTTCGTGTTCTGTCCACTTTGGCTGATCAAAGTTGTGCATATCACCTAAGATGTGAAAATGTAAACTTAAGAAAATATGAAAAGTTGGAGAGATGATTCAGCTGTTCAGAGTACTGGCTGTTCTTGTAGAGATCCAGGGCCCAATCCCTGGTACTCAAATAGTGGCTCATAGCCATGGCAGGCAACTCCAATTCCAGGAGAATATGCTGCTGTCTTCTGGGGGCACTGCACACATGTGGTGCAGA